>JBBPCW010000084.1:11563860-11582334 GCA_037974425.1 Phenacogrammus interruptus | reverse complement strand
TGCGTATATGAGACTTTGAGAAAGAAACTACTAAATGAACAACAACAACAACAACAACAACAATAATAATAATAATAATAATAATAATAATAATAATAATAATAAATGCTTTTTATGAATTATGTACTTTTTATTTTAGTGTAAATAAACAAATAAGTGAATAAATACTAGATTAAATATCTCACCATAAAGACCCATATCATTACTGTCTTATTAAATGCAGTTTTTTAAGTCGTACATATTAAAACACTTTATTGCTCTAAAAAAGTTATAAACATACCTTTCCAGTCAACAGCTCAAAGAGAAGCGCTCCCAAACTCCACCAATCACAAGCCGGCGTCTCTTCAGAAATCCCGCCCACCTCTAGGTGATGGACAGGCACAGACAGTGAGAGTGAGCGAGAGAGAGAGAGAGAGAGAGAGAGAGAGAGAGTGATAACGGTTAAGGACAGTTTCACAAATGTAACCTGAAGCACTTCACTGGAAAACCATTTCTCTTTTCTACAGCCACTGTTTCCTACTTCTTAAGAAAGGAATATGTAAATAAAGCACTCTCTCTCTCTCTCTCTCTCACACACACACACACACACACACACACACACACACACACACACACACACACACACACAGATACACACCTACATTCTCAAGGTTAAGTTGAGACCATTCTTGTATGTAAACAAAGGTAAGACATTTGAGAAAGCTGTTTGTATGTGGATGAGTATTGGTGGTTACCAGCATGGAAATCATGTAGAACTAAAGGAAAGACAGTAAAGGACAGAAAAACACATTCAGGTCGCAGACCACCATGATGTGGAAAATACACATATGGCACTCATAGATCACATGTCAGTTTAAAGCTTTAAAGCACTTGTTATAAATAATACAGCATTATTCCAAAGTACACAGTTTCTGTCCCACTTCTATTCTATGCAACATGACATTTGCGCCTGAGTTTAGTATGCATACACAGTGTCAAGAGTGTACTGAGCTCTGTGTCAACAACAAACACAAAGCACACACACATACACATACATTCAGCTACATGTTTAGATTGTCTGAGAAAAAAATGCCAATATCTCAGTCAAGGTCAGTGAGTACCTACCTGAATGCAAAACCTTGCCAAAGAAGGCTGCTTCTTAGTTGATATGTAAACCTATGAGTAGATGTGTTCATCATGCTGGTCAGAAAAAAAATTGTCAAATGGAGTCCATCTAAGTCAACCCATTCTAAGGTAGTGGTCACAGTATCCTAGTAAGTTGCTAGGAATTTGTTAAGCAAAGCGTTTCTTATTCCTACCCTTATGAAAATTGTCCATGGTTTACTATGATTAAATAACCATGGTTTTCATGGTTTTTTTGGGGTAAGTATGGAAACCATGGTTTATGACTATGGTTTCACGCCAGTTAAACCTTAGTATAGTCTTGGTCATAAACTGTGTTTTTTGTTTTACCATGGTCTTTACCACGTTTTTGTTTTACCATGGTTTTCGTTTTACCATGGTCTTTGTTTTAACAATCTTTTTACAAACCATGGTTTTCTTACTCGCTCCATTAATCTGGTTTCACAAAACTGTAGTGCAATAATGAATACATCAAATAATGAATAGGCTGTTTGTAATGTAACAGCAAATGTAATTAAAAATACTACATCATGCTGCCATATAGATACCAAAAGCCATAAAAACAGGAGATTCGTTCAATCTGTATATATTAAAATTGAGGCAAGTAATTCTAGAAGGAAAAGTTGCTGTAGGCATGTACAGTATGTAACAGTAATAAAATAGGGGTAGTTAATAATACTTGCCTAATTTTTTTGGCCTGGTTATGTTTGTGTATATACAATGTATGTATATATTAGAGGTGGGCATAGATTAAATTTTTTAACGCCGTTAACACCGTTTGCAATCTTGGCGTTAACGCGCGCGACAAAGTTATAAATGGTCCTTTTTAAAACCATAGTAGTACCATAGTTACAATGAAGTGCTATATCTAAACTATGGTAGTACCACAGCTACCATGAAGTGCTATGGATAAACCATAGTACTTCATGGTAGTACCAAAGTACAATGGGGTACCATAGTAAAACTTTTGGTAGTACCAAAGTACAATGGGGTACCATAGTAAAACTGCATGGTTACTGCATAAAAATCATAGGAAATCATAGTGAATTTTTGTAAAAAAAAAAAAAATTGCTTGGTACTGTTGCTAGGGCATGGCAATGCGGCTGGTCTTCCAGCTGATTTCTAGGGTAGTTAGTTGTTGCTAGGGTATTGTAATATGGTTGCTATGGTACTGTCAAACTCTGCTGCATTCCGTCTAGTCAGGTGACACAAATGCCGACTTCCATACTAAGGTTCTCTTTATCTATAAAGATAAGATGAAACAAGGCACGAAGTCTAATACTCTATCAAAAACCAAACAGAGAACGAAAACACAGCAAAGTGAGGGTGAAGGGATAATCAAACAGGGATCAAGACTGACTAAAATACACAACAGCAGAAGTGAACACTTGCCAGAACATCCTGCACACGCTATGATAAATGTCATCATAGCCACTATCATGAAATAATTTCTGATCTATACTAAGTGACCATAATGAATGCAGCATACTGTGCAGGCTGATAATGACAAAACAGCTGTTGAGATAATCCTTGTATAACAAAACTCAAACAATGGCTGCCCCTAGCGGCCGCTAATTGGTGATGTGTCTGGTACTAAAATACCTCAGAGTATACCTCCTCCTCCTTAACAGATAGTTCCTTCATTTAATGCTGTGCAGTTTTGGATAATTTAGTCATTTTTCTAGAACCAGGTAACAACGTTTAAGATGAGGATTTCTGCCTTATATCTGAAGCTACAGTATTAAATTGAAAACTTTTTTGAAGTGTTGGGGAACACAGAAAAAAAGTGAATTTGAATTGCAAACATTTGTTTTATTTTGCTAGAGAAAAACAAGAAACATACATAGTACATACATTGTCTGTTTGGGTTATTTTTTTTTTTTTTACATTTTTTGTAAATGCCTCTCTAGTCTATAGTACCCAACAGGTGCAAAGACAGGTGCAGGCCATCTGTGTTTCTAGAAGCCTACACCAGGTGATAACCATTCCAGTAAGACATGAGTAGTTGATGACCATCAGTTGTGATTGGCATGAAGAATGTCTTTTATGGATAGTGAAAGGGGTGCCATGGGGGCTTTTTCAGCCTTCATTTCTGGTTCAGCTGTGCTGTTCAGTGGCAGAGGTCGGTGGTTTGAGAATATCGCGTGCAGACACACCAGGAGCAGAAGCGAACACTTGCCAGAACATCCTGCACACGCTATGATAAATGTCATCATAGCCACTATCATGAAATAATTTCTGATCTATACTAAGTGACCATAATGAATGCAGCATACTGTGCAGGCTGATAATGACTGTGGTCCATTTGTGATCCTGATATGCACTTGCGCAGTGGGGGAACAGCGCAGATATTTACGAGGCAGTAGACACTTCTGTGGTAGAGCCAGAAACCTCTGATGCATCCTCCACCTTCTTTCCAAACAGCTGCATGATACAGCTCCGGAACTGGGAGAAAAAGACACATCATTTGCTTTTATCCAAAGTGACTTACAATTTTTACGTATCACAAGGAATGTTATTGGTGTTGTGTGGGGAACTGCTCAAGTTAGGAATCAAACCCCACTGTCTTGCTTTTAAGGTAGTGATGTTTTCCACTGCACTAACCAACCATTCCCTTATTTAAATGCAAAATCCAAAGTGAAACCAATCACATGTGCACACAGAACAATTGAAACCAAGCACCACTAAATACCCTTGAGTACTACTGGTGCCACCTTGTGGACAATCTTAAAAAGCATCTGAAATTAATTATGCCATTAATATTATTATCAGTTGTCTTATCATTCTTATTTGAAAACTAAGCTTTTTATGAATTGTTATCTCCTTTGGGAGTGGGTTTAATGGAACACAAACCTGCACAGAACTCCACCAAGAACCAGTGATGTGCACCCATAGTTTGCATCAACAGTATTGAGAAAGACTGGGCAAACTGTCACAGTGTCAGGTGTAGAGCATTTGAAGTATTTGAATCCCTCACCTGGCGGTTCATGAAGACGTAAATGATGGGATTGTAGATGGTGGCACTCTTGGCAAAGTAAGCAGGCATAGCTGCTGCCAGTGGGTGCCAGGCATAACCAGGGTTGAGGGCAGAGAATGTGGCAAAGGAGGCATATGGACCCCAGCACACAACGAAGGCGATAATCATCACTACCACCATCCGAGATACTTCCTTTTCTGCCTTTTGAGTGGATTCTGAGTCCTTCTGTTGCTGGGCAACCTGTTGAGAAAAGAAGAGGTACAATAGCATGAAGGGAAATTTCTGGGAGTTAGCTGCAAGTTTGCGGTTAGATATCTAGCTGCACATTGACTTTTCTGATCAGTTTTATCAGAAATTGAATCAGTGCAAAGAGATGCATGTGTGCTATACCTGATGAATAGCGCTCCATACAAATATATAGCAGACAATAATGATGAAGAGAGGAAGAAAACAGCAGGTGATCATTAGTGTGACCATGTAGGAGGCCACTCCTGGATCCTCACTGCCACTGAACACATCGGGGCCACAAGATGTCTTCAGACCATGAGGCCAGTACCTGAGGTAGAGAAAGAAGAGGGACTTGAGATTTTTCCTTATATCTGAGAAAACTGCCACAAGCCAAGGTATGTCCTGTCTTTTTGACATTTATTATGTGTCTAAAATGAATACACCCATGCAAATTCAAGCTTCTGTGCATACCTGCTCCAGCCAAAGATTGGAGGAGTACACCAGATAATGGCCCAAACCCAGGAGAAGATAATGCCTCCTGCAGCCCATTTCCCATCAAATTTGACATTACCAAATGGCTTGCACACGACCACCCAGCGCTCCCATGAGATTATAGTCAAAGACCACAAAGCCGTAATACCTGCGAGGGGAAAAGAGATACAATTAGAGGCAAATCAGTTCATTTAAATCTTGATTGTATTCGGGCTCGTCAGAAAGTTTGATGCTGACACATTTTTCCAGAGCAACTTACAATCGTTAGTTATAGGGACAGTCACCCTGGAACAGCTGATGGTTAAGAGTCTTGCTCAAGAACACAATGGTATGAACTGGAGGTTTGAACCTGTGACTTTGTGAGCATTGGATTCACAGGCAAATGTTTTATCCACAAGGCCACTACCACCCTATGGCTCATGCAGTGTGCTTACTGTTAGCTCTGTTTCTTTGGACTGAATTCAGCCAGGAAGGTGTCTAAATCTCATCCCATTAGGTATCAGTGGATTTGCTCCTAGCAGACCTCATTACATTCTAGTGGATCAGGCTTAGTGCTTTACTCTTCACACCCTCTTAAGGAACTGCAGGCGGTAACACCTTGCACCAAGACTCATAATAATGGCTGGTCCTGTTATGCCCTGTCTGCTTCCTGCACATTAATGGGGGGATTCTGAATGGGGGATAAGCACAGTTTTCTAATCTACCACACTTACCACATACAGACACTGTCCACCCTTCAAAAATGCACATGGGATGCCCGAGGATGAAGTAGCCAAAAATCTGGTTGACAACACTGATTGTGCTGGCAAGAACTGTCTCTCCAAGATCCGCTATGGCCAAGTTTACCAGAATCCAGTTCAGTGGGTGCCGCAGCTTCTTAAACTTTGCAGTTGCTACGATTACCAGACCGTTAGTGAAGACTGAGAGAACGACGACAATGATCATCCATATAGAAGAGACGTTGTAGACCCAGCGAGGGGCAATGTGGTAGTTGGGACCCTCAAATGGATCTGTGAATGAGGAGAAGCTTTATCTGTTTGGTACATGGGTTTCAAATGTCCTATTGAATAAATCTATAAAAACAATATAATAATAATAAACAGTAATCAAGGCCTACTGATGATTTGATTGGTCTTTGAACCTAGCTGGTCTATAATTCAGAGTTTTCTACTCACCTCTTGTGTTGTTAGAATTTGTGTAAACGAAAGCAGATTCTCTTGTTGTGTCGTCATTGTGGCGTCGGGCAGCGAATACCGGCTCATGTGCGGCCATACTGGAGGCAGCCTGGGCTGTCCTTACAGTCTTCCGACCTTCTGATGGGCTCTGATGATTGTGTGTCCAAAGTCTTCCCAAGTCTCGTCTTGTCTTCCCTCAGGTGTCCCTTTCGATTGGTTTCTCCTTGTCCCTGGTGATGTGCCTTGAAGTGTCAATGCATCTCCCTTTTATACCCACCCTTCCAGAATTAACACCAAAACCTGTTAGCGCTGAGAGTGAAACACGGCCAACTGTGACGGATGTTGGTGACCTTCTGGGATTCCTGGATGATCCACCCAAAACCACCAATTGAATAAACAGTGTGTTAGAAACAATTAAGAAAGCCAGAAGGAAGAGTCCTGGCTTGAATGAAGGTGCCAGAGGCTCAGTCAAAAGATCTTATTTTGCCAAGCTTTATACAAGCACTCTGGGCTAAAAGGCTAACTAGTTAATTGATTAGATTCGACAATATTCCCACGTGGGCACCATGTGTGTTACAAATGGGATTATAAGATTTTTTCACTTAAATTGTTACACCTAACAGGACTAATAGAGGAAGGAAGCGCACTGAGCACAATTTAGCATGGTATCTGTAAACCTTTTTAGTATTAATGCTGGTATTCTTAGGCTATTAGCCTTTCACCTAACTCCTAGCCAGGGCAGAGGATGTTTCAAAATCTTCCTTGAAATTTGGTTCCTCTAAATGGTTTCATTGAAACTACAACATTTCGAGTTGGTGTTTCAAAACCTCAATCCTCTCTGTATCTTGTACTTTAATAGTTAAAAATGTGATCATTAAAAATGCGATGATGCAGCATTTTCCTATATGGAAGGAGTCAAACAAATGGCAAACTATGCCGGTCTGATTTATGTAGGTTGTCTGTTTTTTTGTGTGAATGGATAACGCCAGTCAGTTTGAGCTAATGGCATCAGTGAGATGATGAAAAGCATGGAGTCAAGGGCTCTGTATAGTAGAGGAGGATGCATATTCTGTATGTCGCCATCAATAAATAGCTATTAACTTGAATGTCTTAAGTGTCACGGCTTTCCAGGTAATTTAAAGTAAGGCTTTGTCCCATGCTGTTCCCCCATAACCATAATAGGCTAACAATTAGCCCACTGGTTGCGCAGAAGGACACCCAGAGCCAGATTCACCCACTGTGCAAGAGAAAGTCTACACCTTGCTTATGCAGTGTTACAACACTAAATTTCAACAAGGATAACACAAACCTGCATTTTTTTTCGTGTATAAAATCCTGCATTTTAAAGTGCAAGCTCATAATTTTATAGTGGAAAGAGTGTTCTACAATAATGTAAGAATTTTGAACCATTTCTATTGAGTTCATACTGGGCGCTATATTTATTGTTACAGTTGGAACTGAACCTCACTTTACCAGGGAAAGAAAATCATTTTGGGCCAGTTCTATCGGTGAGTTCTGCATAAAATTGTCACATGAATTAAATAGAAAAATTACTTTTTCAAATTAGGTAAAGAATAAGTAAATGAATAAATATAAATGATAAAAATGGAGATCTGACAGCAACAGTTTACTCTTCCTGTTGACCTTCTGTTGTAGAAAGTGGAATCCAAGTAATTAGCCCTTCACCTAACCTAACAGTGTGGCCAGGAGTCAGGGCAGGGCGTCATCCCCCAGCTAGGGAAGGCTTTTCTAAATACTTGTCTTCGTCCTTGATTTGGTTTCGCGAACATCGTTTTATTGATTTTCCAGTGTTTGTGTTCTGTGGTATCCTTCAATTTAATAGTTTAAAATTTACTTTCTAAGATGAGAGAATCTGTAACAGTGCAGTCCTGACTCCTATTAACTGGTTGTGTGGTGATGCCGAATCAAACTCTAAACAGTCCCTTAACTTTAAATGCACTCGTAAAATATTTCAGCACTTAACATCTTGTTAAATACCTCTTTTGACTCGTGGAGTACATGTGATGGCTTTCTGGACCCTTGTAAAAGATCACTCAAGACATCTGAAGCTTGGACTTCTTACGTTCTGTGAAGTCAGATGGCATCTCCTTCGTCCTCCCCCGGTTAATTAGCTTTTTGACCGATTAGCTTAGCCAGTACAGACAAATCTTGGCAGAACAAAATCTTTTCGACAGGTTTGCGTTTTAAGCCACTGACACATTTCTCTGAGCCAGGAACCTTCCTGTGAGCTTTGTTAATTGTTTTTAATTTATTCTATTTATTAAACAAGTTCAACGAGTAATCCATGACCCTAGGGAGGTGTCCAGGTTCTTGGCCGGTGAAGCTTATGGGTGAGTATATAAAGGAGACGTGGAGAAGTCTCCACAAGAGTGCCAGTCCGTCAGTCTACATCTCTGTAGGGCCACGATGGCTGTCCACTGTCCAGCTTGCAAAACATAGGGCTCCCTGTTTGTTTACGTGAATGTTTACAGCACAGATGGTGAGTATGCAGCTCTGTATGATGGACCCACTTAAACTCATATATTTATATTTTTTGTATGAGATTTTCTATGAAATTTTCCCTATAGGTTAAAGAATTGTGTACTAAAATGCAGAAAAAGGCCCTCTGCAGGTTCTCAGTGGAGTCTGCGTAAAGCCACCGGTAAGGCAACTGCATTTTATTAGTTCACGTTTAATTAATACGTGTAATACAAGTACATGTTTTAATGTCACCTCAGTTAATGACAGATGTAATTGCTACACTTTCGTTGGAGATGAAGATCATAGTGATACCAGCCCAACTCTTCTTAAAACAACAAAAAGTTCTTTAAAAAATGCTTCAATTGCTCCAGATGATTTGTTTCTTCTTCTTTGGATTGAATGTAAAGTAAAGAACAATTCAATAAATCAGTTATTTTATTATAAAAATTAGTTTGCTACAAATTAAGAATTAAAAATGAATTAAATAAAAATAAACAATTAAAAGTTAAAAAAGGCAAATTAATTAAATGTTAAATCCAATTAAAACATTTAATTTAATTGTAAGATAAATAAGTGTGTATTTTAAAGGTGGAAATAAATGGCCAGATCTTTGTTCTATCTTAGCAATTGTTCTTAATCTGTTGATTATTTGTTTAATTTTTCCTAAATGTTCTACTCTCGCAATGTTCCTTTCACTTTTACATGCCAAGGCTTGCACTCTACTAGGAACAAGCTGTGGCTGAAGGAAACTTTCCTTCAGCTGTGGCTGAAGGAAACTATTTAGAGAGGCTACCCTCCACTGTTTGTTTTTAGTATTTGTATTATTTTTATAGTTTTATGATATTTATTTTTCTAATTTTGGTGTCGCTTCTCCTCCTACAGTATTTGGACAAAGTGGCATTTTCTCTCCCCCAACAGTATGATCAGGGTCCAAGTACTGAACATTTATAATTGACTCGACACGTCTGAAATGAAAAACCTGTCACTCTTGTTCCTTTTTTTTGTTGTTGCTTGTTTTTAGTCGTTATGCTTCTGTTAACTAATAAACTGCTAGCCAGCTTAGTTAGCCAATTTCAAAACTAAAATTGGACTCTATTCACAAAGTAAACTAAAGTCCATTAGTTTGTGAGTTTAAGTGAGCCAGCTGTTTTTGCTCAATGACAACTTTTTCTCTACACTGTCCATTGCTCTATGCACATTTTTCCCTACCCATTTTTGGCTCTGCAGGTCGGAAAATGAGGTAATGTGAGCAGTGGAGACTTCTCATTTTCTCAAGGAAATGCATGCTAGCTCTATCTGAATTATTCACTTCATATTTTAGCCGAATGGGTCGAAGGGTATTTACAATAAACCATACTTGCAGTGGTTTTTTAAACACATATTCAAATTGTCCAACTGACCCTAGAAATACTACTCCTTTTCCTTCAGCTGAGGTTTTCCTTCAGCGGAGTATTTGGCTTGCGTGTGAGCGTTCCACACTAAAATTCACCAGTCAGTTACTTTGTGTTGTTGATTTTCCTTGCACTTGCTCTGATCATGCCTTCTGCTTCTGACTGCAGAGCAGCTAAATATATCCCGGTCAGTGAAACAATGACGGTCACTCCTTTGACTGTGATCCATTAGACAGGGAGATTATGTTTGCTGTACAACAGCGCAACCTATGGTTGCTTTGGGGACAGTGCCATAGTAGTTATGAATGAATATTTGGAAATGATACATACTCCATAAAGATTCATTATAATGATGTATTATTTTAAAAAATCCCCTGCTTGTTCAGTATAGTTTACCAGTATTTGAAGCATGTAAATTATGCTCAATAGCCGAGCAAAATGCAATGATTTGTTTTACAACATTGCTTATCAAAAAGTGAGTCTCTGTTTCTTCATTATATTTATTGTGCTTTTGAGTTTCCTGCATGGCACTCACTCAGTTGGTCTCTCAGGTAGTTTACTCAGGCAACCTGAGTTTACTGTGACTAAGATATGGATTGACTTTCAAAAGTAAATAGTATAAATATAAAAGTCTAAGTGTAAAGATGATGATTGACTGTTATCTTGAATTACCATTAATCTGCATTACATGAACGGTTAGAATGTGTTAGAATACTTGTTGCTGAATGGTTCACACAACTGATGCTACAAGCTGAAAGGTTATAAAAAGGCAACCCATTAGGAAAAGGGATCCAGTAGCCTTTACTGTATAATTTACTGCATATATAGTCTGGAAATGTATTTGTACATGTAATGTAGTGCCACTTTTGTACATGGAAGTACAGGTAGTTCGATAAGTGTGTCTTCTATGCAAAACAAAGGATAGGCTGCCCCCTTGTGGAGAGCATTCAACCTGCTGAACGTGAGTGGGTCAATGAGTGATTTACAAACCAGGTCCAGGACTTTATCCTATCGAAAGGATACCCCAGTGTTTGGTGTGTAAAAAGAAATAAGAACCTTATAAGTGATGTGTAGTATAAAAATGTATTTGTTTCCTCATTGTCCGAGGGGTTGGTTTTTGCGCTTCTTATGGGGTGGGGGTGCCAAAGGGGAAAAAAAACAAAAACTAGATTTGAATTGCAAACATTTGCTTTATTTTTCTAGAAGCAGAGAAGAAATATATTATTTAATTTCTTTTTTTGTCTTTTTTGAAAATGCATGGTCTACAGAACCCAGCAGGTGCAAAGAGAGAAACAGGGCATTTCTCTGAACCTGATGGGGATTTTAGCAGCTGATGAAGTTTGCCTTGATACAGACAGAGTGGTGCCGTCTTCCCATATTTTACATTAAACGGCTTTGAGGTTTAGCACATTCTCCTCTATGCACTGAACCAAACAGGAGACCATTGATGTTACAAAAAATGAAGAAAAATCGCAAATAAAAATTGCAATTAAGGGAAACAACTGTAGCTTTTAGATCAATTATTATCTATTACTATGAAATATGAGGTGCAGGAAACGTTTTCAGAAAACTTTACAGTAAAATGATTTGTAGTTACAGAAAAAGAAAAAATTTAATTTGTTTAAGATGTGAAAAAAATCTTTATATGATGACCCTCCATTTCAGGAAACCCAGTTTAACAGCAGCACTCAGGTTGCACTTCCAGAATAACAGTAATTGATACAGAAATGTGATTGGCATGAAGAGCATCGTTGTTGGAGATGAATGGGGTGAGGGACCCCCTTCCGTCTTCACTGCTGGTTCAGCTGTTCATAGGCAGAGGTCAGTGGTTTGAGAGCAACACACGCAGAATTCCAGTGTAATCCAAGAAAACGGTCCAGGTGCGACGCAGACACACCAGGAGCACATCTGAGCATATGTTAGAATACCCTGCACACTCAATGATACATGTCATCATAGCCACTATCGTGCAGTCCTGATTTAAATAATTTTCCATGTTGCTGAGCTATGCTAAGTGACCATAATGCAAGTAGCATATTGTGCAGGCTGATGATGACTGCGGTCCATGTGTGATCCTGACATGTGTCTGTGTGTCCAGCAAGGGGCAGCAAAGAATTTTATGAAGCCGTAGACACTTCTGTGGTAGAAGCAGAAACCTCTGATCCATCCTCCACCTTCTTTCCAAACAGCTGCATGATACAGCTACGGAACTGCAGGGCGAGAGAAAGGAGTGTGTCATGTATGAATGGTGGTGGCTGTGGTGGGGTGGGGAGGCTAAGGGGAGCCAGACAGCTCCCATAAGAGGGACAGAAACAAGGGAGGTTGTTGTGGCTTCCCAGACTTTCTCATATAGATTACAGTGACATGAGGACTCACACATAATTTAAACAGGGGAGTGAGGTTGTTGGGACATCCCAAATTTGCTTGGAAAAATCAAAGAGGCA
Organism: Phenacogrammus interruptus; assembly: GCA_037974425.1. NCBI lineage: Eukaryota > Metazoa > Chordata > Actinopteri > Characiformes > Alestidae > Phenacogrammus > Phenacogrammus interruptus. The sequence goes on along the minus strand of JBBPCW010000084.1, from coordinate 11,570,024 downwards.
TGGAGGTTCTCCATAAGAGAGACAAAATTGAACTTGGGGAGACTTGGGGAGGGTGGGGTCATACAGGAAACGTAAAATTTTCTGAGAAAATGAAGAATATCTGCCGTGAAAATAAGAATAATCTAAATATTTATTATTTGGTAACCTGTGTAGCAAACCTATCATTTATATTGTGTGACATGTACTATATCTATTCCAAAGTTTCTCATAATAAAATCCATTTTACAGGGCAACCCCAAGACATCTGCCATAATTTGAATCCTGCTTGCAGGGCCCTTCAGTTTCAAACGTTAAAATACGGTTGTGCAAAAATATAATCAGTGTTAAATCTGCAATATACAGCTGAACTTTACAGCAGTGAATGGCTCATAGAGTGAAATAAGCCATGTGTGCCAGTTTAGAACTCCAAAGATGTTGAACATCCTCACCTGGCGGTTCATGAAGACGTAAATGATGGGGTTGTAGATGGTGGCGCTCTTGGCAAAGTAAGCGGGTATAGCTGCTGCCAGTGGGTGCCAGGCATAACCAGGGTTGAGAGCAGAGAAGGTGGCAAAGGAGGCATATGGTCCCCAGCACACAATGAAGGCGATTATCATCACTACCACCATCCGAGATACTTCCTTTTCTGCCTTTTGAGTGGATTCTGAGTCCTTCTGTTGCTGGGCCACCTGTCAGAAAAGCAGGAGTTAGAGGTCCTGCAGGTTCTTACAGCTGAAAGCATGTTCGGAAAGCTTCTATCAGCCTAATGTGAACGAAGGTTCTTTATTCCTTCGTGGCCTGCAGGGAAAGATGCTTTACCTGGTGGATAGCGTTCCACACAAAGATGTAGCAGATGATAATGATGGAAAGAGGAAGAATACAGCAGGTGAGCAATAGTGTGACCATGTAGGAGGCCACACCTGGATCCTCGCTGCCACTGAACACGTCAGGGCCACAGGATGTCTTTAGTCCATGTGGCCAGTACCTGAGACACAGAATAAGAAGGGAAAGTCAATACTTAATATTGAATCTCTGATTAACCTTGGCTGTCCTCAAATAAGTGAATTGTATCCAAGTTTTTCATCAAGCTTTGTATATATACCTGCTCCAGCCAAAAATGGGAGGGGTGCACCAAAAGCAGGCCCAGGCCCAAGCGAAGATAATGCCTCCTGCTGCCCATTTCCCATCAAATTTGACATTACCAAATGGCTTGCACACGACCACCCAGCGCTCCCATGAGATTATAGTCAAAGACCACAAAGCCGTAATACCTGAAATAAAGAGGGAAAGAGATTGACAGGTAGACACATAGATTTCAGAAAGCACAGTGAAGGCTTGCTTTGCTAAAGGTTTTCCTCAGATCTTGCGGCATTCTTAACAAGATGCTTGCATGCCAAGATTCAACACAGTAACACGCGTCACACTGTACCCTCATGCTTGATTGTGCTTGGCATGAAAATGCAATCTGAACTTGCTCTAAACCTTTTAGTATGCTGGTACTTACATGCTAATAAAGTGAAAGCAGAACTCACAAGTCCTAGGGTCAGTCACTTGTTGTGCAGACCAACTATTGGTGGCTAACTGATACATTTGCTGTGAGTTCACTGGATTGAACCCAGCCTGTAAGGTGTTTGCAAAGTACCATTACAGATCAGTGGATTAGCTCTGATTACCGGATTACTGCAAACACTCTTCTTTCTTCCCCCCAGCCTTGAATCAGGCTTAGAACTCCTATCCTATTCAAAGATGCATGATGAACTAAGACAACCTGGATTATTCCTGGGGCCACAATGTTCGGTCAAGTGTCAGCTTTCCAAATATTTTACACCAATGGCTGTGATAAAATAAAATTTCTTGTTAAATTGTAGCTGAAATCCAGTTGTACCCGGTAATATACACATTCCAGTGACAACATGCGATTAGAAACACTAGTGAATATTAAAAAGGATAAAGTAGTAGCTAACACCATTGTCATCCACAAACTCCTCATGGCTAAGTTTACACAGCAGCACCGCACAGTTAACCATTTCCAATTCTGCTAAGAGATTATGTTTTTTTAAAAGCAACATTTTAACTCTGCATTAGACTTTGGCACAACTGCTGGAAAGGATGATGCAGATCTAGATGATCTAACACAACTTTTGATTCCAACCCACTTACCGCATACAGACACTGTCCACCCTTCAAAAATGCACATGGGATGCCCGAGGATGAAATAGCCAAAGATCTGATTGATGACACTGATTGTGCTGGCAAGAACTGTCTCTCCAAGATCCGCTATGGCCAGGTTTACCAGAATCCAGTTCAGTGGGTGCCGCAGCTTCTTAAACTTTGCAGTTGCTACGATTACCAGACCGTTAGTGAAGACTGAGAGAATGACGACAACGAACATCCAAGCGGAGGCAACATTGTAGACCCAGCGAGGAGCAATGTGGTAATTTGGACCCTCAAATGGATCTGTGAACATAGGCAGAATTGTTACATTTACCACAGAATTGGCCTGAAATCTTTACCCACTGGATATCAGAGGTATTGTCTCAGAATTATATGTGCTCTATAATCTAGAGATCTCTACTCACCTCTTGTGTTGTTAGCATTTGTGTAAACAAATGCAGATTCTCTTGTTGTTTCTTCGTTGTAGCGCCGGGCAGCGAACGCCGGCTCGTTGGCATGTGCGGCCATGCTGACACCGAAAGACGACCTCTCCGGACACCTGAGAGCAAGGACAGTTGTCTTGAGAAGAAAAGAATGTATTTGGTGTCCTCTGAGCTTCTGAAATGTTTCTGTGATTATGTGCCTGAAATAGCCTGTAGTTCTCGTAGTCTTTGACTCCTTTCCTCTTTAGTGTACCTTGCAACTGGTGCCTGTTATCCTTCTGGCTTTTATACCCACCCCACCAGATTAAATTCCCCAGACCTGGCAAATCAGAGAGTGAAATACCACGTCAATCCCACAGGAGAGAGGCTACTTTCCGGGATTGCTGGATTATCCACTAAAACCTCCAGTTGAATGAATGATATGCTAGAAACAATTAAGAAAGCCAACAGGACAAGTCCTGGCTTGGCGAAATGTGTCAGTGGCTTAAATCTCAAATCTGTCTAAATCATTTTACTTAACCAGGCTCAAATGGCAAACTTGTACATTCATTTGACCATAGGTAGCCATCATATAGCACTCCACTGCTTTTAAATAAGTATTTCAAGTGTTTTCTTTTACTAACAGACACCCAAAACCTAGCCTCAACATGCTGTTCCTGATGTCATTCTATAAATTTAGTAAAAATTTAGTACTCTCAGGTCTTATGCAGGTTGCCTAATGTCTTCTTATGGAAAATACCAATCCCAGGCTACGGATGTACTTAACCTCAATTAGCACTGAGAGCATGAACTAGCTTCTCCAAGAAAACGGTTATGAATTAAACTTATATGGAGTGATTCGTGGTTCACTGAGGATATTTTCCACTTCAAGAGACTTACCAGTTTCAGGGGAAAGGTCCGCGTTAGAGTGACTTTGGAGTGAACAATTTCCTCCAGGATAAATCAAGTTTTCTGATTCTGATTCTGATTCTGACTTGGACAAAGACAACACAGCAGTGTTATAAGATGCGATTCTAGTCTTTTAATCTTTGTAAGTGATCCATTGTGTAAGTATGGCAGAGAAAAGTCAACAGGAACACCTCTGACTTGGGGGAATGTGCCAGTGGCTTAAAACTCAGATCTGCCTGACGTATTCTGCCAAGCTAAGCTAACAGGCTAATCAGCTAAGTGTTAAAGGCTGAAGAAAAGTAGTTAGAGATTCAACCACTCAAATACCCAAAACACCATAACAAGGAAACTCCTGATCATGGTGATGATTGGCAAAATTGTTGTAATTGAAGGTAACAGTAATTCTGTGCATGTTTGAGGGAAATATGTAAGAATCCCTTGTATGTGTTGTTATATAAATAACACAGGTCAACAGGTAAAAATAATCAGAGATCAGTTTCTGTGTGTTCTGTAGTGTTTTTCATGCTGATCTCAGATCTGTGTTTAGTATTTCCTACAGGTACAGTGTTTGTGATGAAGCTAGTTCTATATTGTATGATAGTTGGTATAATGATCTTATAAAAATCATATGCTGAGTGTTTTTGAAGAAACAGTGGGAGCTGACTGACACTGATTATTATATCTAGGCCACAGTGTGGCCTGTCTGACTCCACACTGAAAATACTGAAACAGTTCTGGATTGGTGGATTTGGTTGAATTAAAACCGCATGCAAGTCTATTGCAAATATAATTTTACTCATAATTAACAAAAACTGAGAGTAGATATTAAACCAGCATGAAAAACCAATGTGTTGTGGTTTCTGATTATTAAAATAATTGTTTTGTTGACCTGTCAAATTATATAAATACGTATGTATGTCGGTGTTGTGAAGTACCTTATATACACATCAATTGTTGTTATATATATTTCTTAGAAGACTTATAAAGTATAAGTTCATAAAAAGGCATAGAAGATATCTCTCGTATTGTAAAGTGTTATACTAAGTGGGAGTTGTAAGCATTCTCCAGCTATTAGGTATGCTAGCTAATTCATGTTCATAGAAGCTTATCCTTAAAGTGCCTTGCACTTTAATGTATAGCCATCTGTTTCTCCTCTGTGTGGTTTCAGTCTTATTAATAAGAATGAGAAGCTGAGGACTTCATGATGTGACCTGGGGTAAGTTGAAATAAATAAGCTACACAAATAAGCTCCAGAGGTGATATTAACACCACCTATCACCGCTCGGTCAGTGGCCATTAGGGGCCACTGATTTTCTGTTGGTTTTTGGTCTTTTATTTTGACACCCTGTTCTGTTTTCCCTGCTTGTTTCCTGGTTCCACCTGTTTTGTGTTTATTCATTGGATTCTGTCTGTATTTAGGTTCTGTTTGTGTAGCACCCAATTGTCTGTCCATCGCCTCACTTTCTATCTGTTTCTCGTTTTATGTTCATGTTATATAGCAGCCATTGAGCCAGGTTTCGTTTCTATTTGGTTTTGTTTAAAAAAGACTCATAACAATGGATCCTTGCTTTCCTGCCTCGTCCTTGCCCTGAGGTAAATCACGGGAGCCGGTTAGACCTGGCCCCTGTGACACCACCCAGATTTTGTGTGAAAATTTATATCTCTGATATCTTTATATTATGCACTATTTACATCTGTATTAGTTGATATTATAATTTCCATTGGTTTTATGTTAGTGGTGGGTTTTGGTAAAAAAACATTTAAAATCTAAATTTGAGGAGAGTATCTGGATTGTAGTCTGTGCATCTCTAATATATACTAGCATACATGCAAAAAGTACAGTCTAGTGGTAGTGGGGGTGAGTAATGTTAGGAGAACAAAAAAAAACCAACTATTTCCTGTTTGTTTGTTATTTGATTTGAAGTGAAATAAAGAGGAAAAGTGTCCTTTACAAATGTACCTCAATAAATTCTTTTAAAATCACATTCTCCAATTGTAGACTCACTGGGTTTGACACGAATTGTTTCATTTTGTGTGTAAGTAGTGCTTTTATGCACCCTTGTTTGTATCAGACAAAAATGTATATCTCATTTGAGTGTTTGCATGTTGGTACTCAAACCTTCACCTAGTTATAGTACAAGGAATCAAAGCCGTCAAGAACCAGAATAGAATTATATATAAAACAGTGATTTGACTGAGGATCAAAGGAACAGGATGGAAAACTGTGACTGAAGAAGAGAACCTGCAGAAAAAAATCCTTTTACTGATTCAGAGTCACTGTAATATAGTTTAAACTTAGTTTTAGTTATTTTTACATCTTACCCATGAATATTATCATTACTTTCATTGCATTTCTTAGTTTTTCTGCATTTTATTGATCGTAAGGCAGAGTGAAGCAGAACAATGACGCAGGGAAAATGTTCTGCTGGTAATCTGGGATTGTCACACCTGTTAATTGTTTTAATAATCTGGTGGCCTGCCTGGTCCAAGTCAGTCATCCTGTAATGGGGATTGTGGTAAAGCTTATTATGCAGTGGAACTGAGGTTGCTAGAGATGCTGTTTCTACCTCTGAATATTCCTATGCTTTCATAGGTGAGAAATAACATGTTAAATGCATACTTCATTGTTGTGTGTGTGTGTGTGTGTGTGTGTGTGTGTGTGTGTGTGTGTGTGTGTGTGTGTGTGTGTGTGTGTGTGTG
>JBBPCW010000084.1:11410848-11427366 GCA_037974425.1 Phenacogrammus interruptus | reverse complement strand
CCACAGTTCTACTGGATTTTTCAGACGTTGTGGATAAATGTGTTAAAACCTCAAGAATAAAACTGAATATGAAATGATAAACACTGTCTTATCATTTGTTATACATCTCATTTTCTCTGTCATATTCTCTGTCGTACATATCATATTATGTTTGCGCAATTATGACCTAACAAGATCCTTTTAAATAGTATGTTGGTGAAAAAATTTTATATTGTGACATTTCATAATTATTGTTTTTCTTAGGGGATTAAATGAAATTTCAGATCCACCTTTTATTCCATGTTTGCTTTTGAATCTTAGAAAGAAAGATTTTCTTTAGTTTGCACTTCAGCTGTGTAAAAACAATAATCACCCAGAAATAAAAGTCAGTACCAAGTAAAGTTTGGTAGTGGAGGTATAATGGTCTCTGTCATTTCTATGGGATTGGGCTAGTTTCAGAGGAGGGAGATGTTAATGCTATGAGATGTGAAGAGATTTTGGACATTTCTGCTCATCCAACTTTGTTGAAATAGATTATTTCCCATTACAACATGATTGCAAGGTCCATGAATATATAGTTAGATGAGTTTGTTGTGGAGGAACTCTAGTAACCGGCACAGCATGAGGTCATTTGTTGAGAAGCAACAGTTAAGCTGTTCTTTTCTAATCAGAATACTTTCAACTCTCCAATTTCTGAACTGAATATTCTTAACCATAGTTGGGAGGAAGTTTCTATTTGTTTCAATATATTTATTGGTTTGAATGGGGCTTCTGTTCTTTTACAGTAAATGGACACTGAGGATGTTATGATTAGTTATCTCCAACAAGTCAGTTCACATTTTTATTAACAACATCTGTTAATGTTCTTCAACCTAGAGATAGGAAACAGAATTGAGGTTTTCAACACTAATTTTCATTATAAATGTCAGCATCTGAAAGCTGACTGGTTGGATGTTTAATGGTGGGGAGTTTCTTTCAGTCTCCAAGGAATTTCCACTGATGAGCTTTGTGAGGTAGAAGTTGAAATTCAATTTGGAAAGGGGAAAGAACAATTACTGACAGACTCTGCCTGGTTCTGTGTATGACTGAGGGACAGAACCTGAAACTGGGTTTTAAATTACAGCCTTTTCTTCTGAGGTTCTGAGGATGTGAACTTTGTGAGATCAATAATGTGTGGATGTCAGAGTTCAGGGTGTTACATTTTTTTATACTCTATGACTTACTTGTCTGTGGATGAGGTCTTCTTTCCTGTGGAGTAAAATATCAGACATATTATTCTTCATCTTCAAACTCTCAGAGCTGCTTTCTATGAGTTAACAGTGATACACTGATGATAAACAGGATCATTTATTTTCCAAAGCCTATTAAGAAAACTGTTACATGAGACTGAAAAAGATTTATGGGCTTTTTAAAAACATGTAATGCACCATAATGTTTAATTATTAGAGTGCAGTTAGAAATTACACCGGTTTCCCTCAAATACATGTTTGGTTGGCATGTTCTTTTGGCAAGTGGGAATCAGGCTAATATTTTTGGAGATTTTAGCAGGTAGGTTTTAATGGCAGGCAGATTAGTTCAGGCAGCAAAACAAATCTTGAAGCTTTGACACTGTGACTCAGATAAAGGACACACTGATTACCCAGGTGTACAGTGTTGTTAGATCTAAAACACACTCCATTCATGCTTCACAAAATGAACATTTTTTCTGTCATGATGAGCCTCAATTTTTCCTGCCATGCCAGTATGTCTCTGATGCTTGTAGAAAAAACATCTGTTCTCAATAACAGAATATAACACAATGTCTGAAACCCAGTGAAATTTAACAAAGCTAATGTCCTAAAGTTACTCATCTAGTTTACACAGTGCCTATTAGTGGGGTTTAAGGTTCCAGTATTTGTCAGTTATTTTGGCATAATAGCTCCAGTGTAAACCTAAACTTCAGACTAGAGCCCTGCATTGGGACCCAACACAAATCTTGCAGGATTGGTGGGGTTTAAGGTTGCGGGAGTAACAGAGACAGCGGGCGGGACAAAATTGTTTATAAAATGGAGGATGCAGTTGAAGTTGTCAATAAAATTAAGATGGAAGAATATTAAACAAAACTGAAGAGTGGGAAATCGGTAAAGCTGTTGTGTGAAGTGTATCAACGCACTAGTCTACAAAGAACACGAATCCAGCACTTCAGGATTGTGGCGACATGCATGTCCTGTTACTCCCCGGTCAGACGACGCTGAAATTCGCAGACAAAACAATTCTCCTGCACACATCAAGCAAGACACACTAAAAAATCGTGGCGAACTGTGCTGTAACGATATTGTCATTTTGTTGCCAGGGATGGCTTTACTGATGTACTTCAGCATGGTGTTAAATACGGTAAGTTTAATGTTAAAGGCCTTGTGCCTCATCCAACAATTGTATTAAGGCATGTTGAGAGAAAAGCGCAGCGTCCGTAACAGTGGAGATAAACGTATAATTAAAAAATATGAATGTGCTGTTACAGCAGATATGTGGAGGGAAGATTACCACAAAACATTCATATCCAGCACCATCCACTACATGAATGAGGACGTCAAGTTGGTCTCGAGGTGCTTTTTGCGGCTCTTCATGTTTCACATCCAATGAGAAAGAGCAAGTGTGTGCCTCCAACTTACAATAACAGAACATGGATTGATTTTTACTTTAAAAATAGATTTTCATATATGACTGGGAGAGCGGGCGAGAGTGACAGGGAGAGCGGGCGGGGGTGGGTGGAAATCGTCAAAAATTCCACGGGAGCGGGATTAAAAAATTGTCCCACAAAGGACTCTAGCTCAGACTTCACTGGGTTTTACAGGGCAAGATCTGTAAAATAGTGCAGCAAATCTTTCAGCCAGTTTGCTAATGCACTGCTTCCTCTCAGATTATGAATTATTATAAAAGATAAGGCAGTATTTGAGAGCAGAAACATCAGTTCAGTCAGAAAATTCACTACAGTAAAGGTTCATACCACATTTTTGAGCCAGTCTGTAACCTTCCCTAGAGCTTCCTCGGTCTTACTGCACCATAACAGTCCTCTATCTTCATGAACCAGAACGTCCACAACAAGTGTATCACTCCTATGTACAGATCTGCTGCTATCTGGAACGGCACTCTCTGTATCAAAGGTGTGATGGAGCACCAACAGAGCAGCTGGTTTATCTGTAAATGCAGGTAAAAGGTTTAAACACTTTAACATGTAAAACATGTTTAAACTCTGGATTCTGCAGAAAAAGATTAGTTATGAGACTCATACCAATAGAATGAGTGCCAGCAGCTTCATTCAGCTTCTGCAGCGCTGCTTCAATGTCTGTTCCAGTTCGTGAAACAATAGGACAGACAACCAGAATGGCTTTGCACTCCTTTACTGAAGAGACTATCAGGCGACGTCTTCGGTTTTGAAGTTCTTTCTCAAGTTCATTCCAGTATCTTTTGCTATTTTCAGGTATAATTTTGTAGCATTTCACTTTTTTGAGAAAAATAAGAAGTAATAGATTAGACAGAACACTTTAATAATTTCATTAATGCTGAATTGTTTTTGTCAGTTTCAACGTATCAGATCTTACATATCATGTTTTGTGTGTGAAATTGTAACCTAACAAGATTCTTTGGAACACAGTAACCCCCTGCTTTTCGCGTGGGTTATGTTCCAAGAGCACCCGCATATATTGAAAAACCACATTGTTATGTTTTGGTAAAAAAAAATTGACTCCCAGAACACTTTAATTTAATTTTAAACTCAGTTTTATGCATTACCCTTAAAGAAAATGTAAAGGTAAATAAATAATCATAATCAGAAAACTTTATTGCCTAAAAGACCATTAGCATTAGCAGGGTGCAAGACTCGTACACAAAACAACAAGCCTCTCTGTGCTGATGCTCTGTTAAGTCAGGGACAAGGTAGGAAATATTGGTTTATTTGTGCGTGGGTGTGTGAGAGGGAGAGAAATAAACACTGTTAGCATTAGCAATTAGCATCAGCCGAGTGCAAAGACTTGTAAACAAAAGAAACATCGCATGTTTAGACAGGGCACAGCTTACTAATTCTAAATAAATTGGTGGGGGGGTGGGGGTTTAAAATGCTAAAATACGAGCACAAGACACAGAGCATTCAGCTGCAGCAGGTCTCTTCTTCTTTTTATGGTGGTTGACAACTTTTCAGTGTATTACTGCCGCCGCTGGACTGGTGGCGGTAATACGGTTTGGTTCTCCAAAAAAAAAGGCGAGAGTATTTGCAGTTTCCGCATTATTGTGGGGATTTACATGTAAAACAATTTTGGTTCTTTATAAAAATCTGCGTGTGACTGAATTCGCGATTCCTGATCCACGTAAAACTGAGGATTACTGTAGCGTGTTGGTGAAAAAATATTGTATTAACATTTTCTATTCATTTTTTTTCTTAGGGTGTTAAAGGAAATTGAGACTCACCCTGTATTCCACGTGTGCTTTTGAATCTTGAAAAGAAATATCTTTGCTCTTCCGCTGTGTAAAAACAATACTCAGTTATAAAGTCTCCCAGATATGAACTGACAACTTGCCACTTCTACAGGATTTCTCTCCAAGTTCTATACTGCTTCTGAAAGGAACATCAGCAGAAGAACTGCATGAAAAGAGCTTCATGAAGTGAGTTATCATGCCGACGCCACCATTTCTCAGGCATTGGACTTGTTACAGAGAGATGTTAATACTATGGGATATAAAGACAGACTCTTTATTGTTACAACTGGACTGCAAGGCCTTTGACCACATAGTTAGTTGAGTTTGTTGTGGAGGAACTCCAGTGGCCTTCACAGATACCTGACCTCAACCCTACTGAACACATTTGGTCTGGATTGAAACATTACCTGTCAAAATGCCTTTGACCATATAATATACACCACATATCAGGCACCGCATCAAAACCACTGACTTGTATATCTTCTTTCCTGGGATGCACCTGTCCCAGGTGCTGTATTAAAAACAGCAGTGTCTTAATAAAAGTTTCCAAATTCTGTTCCAATTCAAAAAATGCTTGATAAGGACAGAGGAGCTTCATGGGGCAGAAAATCTACAAGACTTGAGCTGAGAACCCATGTCCTAAACATCAATTATAAAATTGAATTTTGATAAACACTGTTTTTATTTAGATATTAACTTGAATAAATGGACTCATGTATGGCATTTTTGTGCCAAGGTAAAGCATACCTGTATTTGTCTTTTTGGCATTTGTCCTGTTTGCAGACGGAGCTCTCTGTTCCTCTATTGGAGATATTCTCTTCTTTCCTGTATAAAAATAATGAAAGGTGGTTTAAAAAGGAAGTCTCCCAGATGTTGCTCAGACAGTCTGCCATGTATGTAGTGGTCATTTGTTGAGAAGCAACAGTTATGCTGTGTTCTTTTCTTATTGTATTTTTTGTATATACAATTTATATTGTTCATTGTATTGTTCATTTATACACACACATGTATATTAATACATATATTTATAAATAGTATAAACATATATGTACAAAAGTACTTATATATATATTTGTTAACATTTATCTTATAGTCATAAAAATAAATCCATATTACGTATTCATATTGTAGATTTATTATTGTATATTATATTTGCTCAGTAAATTGTTTATTGTATCTTATAACTATTGTTGTTGTTGTTGTTGTTGCTTTTATACTGTTGTACTTGAGAGACACCATCTACCGGAATCAAAATTCTTGTATGTGTTCGCTCACATACTTGGCCAATAAACGCGATTCTGATTCTGATTCTGATTCTGATTAGGATACTTTCATATTAAACAACCATCTATTATCTGAAGTGCTTATGCTTAACTAGGGTCAGGAGAAAGATTGAGTTTCTATTTGTTTAAATATGTTAATTTGTTTAAACGTGGCTTCAGTTCTGATCAGTTCACATATTCATTAACAACATATGTTAATGTTCTTCAACCTAGTGATGGGAGAACAAGTAAAGTTTGGTGGTGGAGCTATAATGACCTTGGCCATTTCTCAGGGATTGGGCTAGTTTCAGTGGGGGGAGTAATGTTACTGCCATGGCATATAAAGTAATTTTTGACATTTCTGTACTGCTAACTTTGTGGAAACAGTTTGGTGTAGATTGCAATGTAGGAAATTGAAAGGAAATTGAGACTCACCCTGTATTCGACGTTTGCTTTTGAATCTTGGAAAGAAAGAAGATCTTTGCTCTTCCGCTGTGTAAAAACAATAATCAGTTAAAAAGTCTTCCAGATATGAACTGAAAACTTGCCACTTCTATAGGATTTCTCTCCAAGTTGTATACAGCTTCTGAAAGGAACATCAGCAGAAGAACTGCATGAAAAGAGCTTCATGAAGTGAGTTATCATGCCGATGCAGCTGACAGAAGACTAAAATCAGTCTGTACCAACTAAAGTTTGGTGGGGGAGGTATAATGGTCTGGGCCATTTTTCAGGCATTGGGCTAGTTACAGAGGGATGTTAATACTATGGTATATAAAGACTTTTTGGATAAACGCATTGAGGTTTTCAATGGGGTGGAGGTAGCTCAGTGGGTAGGATGGAGGTAGCTCAGTGGGTAGGATACCTGCCTCCAGACCAATAGGTCATGGGTTCGAATCCTACCTACAGCACCACCACTGGGTCCCTGAGCAAGACCCTTAACCCCAAGTTGCTCCAGGGAGAGACTGCCCCCTGTAGTTAGAGAATGGAAGTCGCTTTGGATAAAAGCATCTGCTAAATGCCGTAAATGTAAAACTATTTTTCATTCTCCCTGTTTAATTAGGTGAAATGTCAGCATTGCTCAGATATCAGTTAACGTCAGTTAACACAATAAGAGCTTCATGAAGTGAGGTTCCATGTCCAAGCAGCTTCACAGAAGATGAAAATCAGTCTTCACCAAGTAAAGTTTGGTGGTGGAGGTATAATGGTCTTGGCCATTTCTCAGGGATTGGGCTAGTTTCAGTGGGGGAGTAATGTTAGTACTATGGCATATAAAGTCATTTTTGACATTTCTGTACTGTAAGTTTTTAAGGAAACAATTTGGTGTAGATTGCAATGTTCATTAATGCATAGTTGGATGAGTTTTTGTTGTGGAGGAACTCCAGTGACCTGCACCGATTCCTGACTTCAATCCTACTGAACACCTTTGGTCTGAATTGGAATGTTACTTGTTGACATGCTTTTTAACCATATGACCATCAGTCGCATCATTAAAACCACGGATGTGATGTTTTATAACATTGATTTTAATTATAACGTAAAATAGTTTGATGTATTATGCAGCTATCCACCATGTACTCAAGATATGCTGGGTGATTTTGAACTTCTCAGCAGTTTTCGAGAAAAGGAGTGAATAATGTGTGGGTGTGTTAATGTGTTACATTTCGTCATTCTTACTTGATTTACTTGGCTGAGGTTGAGGTTGTCTTTCCTGTGCAGGAAAATATCAGACATGTTATTTTTCACCTTCCAACATTTTGTCACGGTTCCTGGGACAGTTCCTCCTCACGACCACCAGATGCCGCCACTGGACTATGAACTGGTTCCCCCTGTCTGATTATTCCCACCTGTGTCGTGTCACCTATGTCTGCCTTCACCTGTTTACGCTTCCTCACTAATTCCTCCTGTTTCCCCATTGGTCCTTCGTTATGTCTGTCTTGTGTACATATAGTTCCCTGATCCTATTGTTTCTCACCAGAACATTCACTCACACACCCTCACTCTACCTTTCGTCTCATTTGCGTGTTCCTGTCATATTGGTCTGTTGTTTGGCCCCCGTGCCAGTTTCTGTTTGCTTGTGTTTACTAGTAATAAACTTCGTTATATTTATTATGAACGCCTGCCGTGGTTTGTACTTTCCATACCTTGCCCAATGGGACTCGCACATGATCGATTTTGACAAAACTATGGCTGTCATATTGGTAATATGACCATTATTTTCATGATTATACTTCACTAATGTACTGTTGTTGCTGTTTCCCATCAATTTGTGTATGTTTTATAAGAATAACACTGTAATTCAATGCAAAAATATTAAGTACAGTCAGTAAATTCAGTAGAGTAAAGGTTCATACCACACTTTTGAGCCAGTCTGTAACCTTCCCTAGAGCTTCCTCATTCTTACTGCATCGTAACAGTCCTCTATCTTCATGAACCAGAACGTCCACAACAAGTGTATCATTCCTATTAACATATCTGTTGCTATCTGGAACGACACTCTCTGTATCAAAGGTGTGATGGAGCACCACCAGAGCAGCTGGTTTATCTGTAAATGTAGGTAAAAGGTTTAAACACTTTAACATATAAAACAGGTTTAAACTCTGGATTCTCCAGAAAAATATTAGTTATGAGACTCATACCAATAGAATCAGAGCCAGCAGCTTCATTCAGCTTCTGCAGTGCTGTGTCAATGTTCGCTCGTGAAACAATAGTACAGACAACCAGAAAGGCTTTACACTCCTTTACTGAAGAGTTCATCAGGTGACGTTTACGGTTTTGAAGTTCTTTCTCAAGTTCATTCCAGTATCTTTTGCTATTATCAGGTATAATTTTGTAGCATTTCACTTTTTTGAGAAAAATAAGAAGTAATGGATTAGACGGAACACTTTCATAATTACATTAATGTTATATTGCTGAATATTGCTTATATAAACATATCATCATGAAATTCTATCCTAACCAGATCCTTTAGGTTATACTTAGGTTATAAAAATGTTATACTGTGACATTTCCCATTCATTTTTTTTCTCAGAGTGAAAATGAATGAAAATGAGACCCACCCTGTATTCCACGTATGCTTTTGAATCTTGAAAATAAAGATCCTTCCTCTGACTGCCCTTTCCCTGTGTAAAAACAATAATTCCAGTATCGTTTGCTACTTTCAGGCACAGTTTTGTAGCATTTCACTTTTTTGACAAAAACAGTAAGTAATGGATTGAATAGAACACTGTAACCTGTACATGGGCTGTGAAATATGATACTGCCATTGTAATCAATTATTTCACATTGTATTATAAAGACATAACTAGTCCTGGATGTATGAATATTAAATAAATATTAAACATTTTTAAATGTTATTGATGGCATTCAATGGTACAGTAAACCCCCAACATTTGTTGTGGCTCAAGTACACTTCCACCTTTCTCACAATTACACAGTTTCAGTTTAAATTTCGTCCATTTCACCGCACAGAGACAGGTTTGGTCAAAAAAATGTAATGGCTTGCTGGTGGCAGCTGATTCTGGGCTGTTCACCATTCATGCAGTACTTCAGCTATTAATACTATCTTTCTTCTCAAATATCATTAGTACAGCACCATACAGGACAGTATGGAACAGCAGTACAGGGAGTGTACTGGGAAATATACTTACCTTTCATAGTGCTTTGGCAGAAGGAGATGCTGAAGAAGGTGTTACATCACAGCAGCTGCTTCATGGCAGTTCAGGCAAATTTAAACTCACCTGTTTCTAAAGAGTCTGTATTTATTAGCCAGTTACAATCTTTATGGTGAACGTTACAATTACAAAATGAGTTTTGAGTCGTGGAGGATAAAAACGAGCCCAAAACGAACCAAAACATATGGAAGTCCTACTTTCATTTTCGCTCGTCTCTGCGCTGAAAAGGGGCGGGATCTCAGAACCAATGAAAAGCCGTTCCTGGTGCTCATTAGTTTGTAGGGGCGGTCCCTCGATTTCTGGACCATCAGGTCAGAGACCACCATCAAAAAGACTGGGATACAAACTCAGATGTTTGAAACATAAATTTATAAAATAAAGATCAAACAATACCAAGTTCACGGTTAATTTTAGTTTAGCTTTTAACAAAATTCTAATGTTAAGAGAATTTCAATATGACCTACAGTTTAAACCCCAAATGCACCCAATGTAAGAGGTCACTCTCTCTTGTATATATACTATGTATATATATATGCTTATCTTCATCTCCTTATCTCCCTCTCAGTGAAATAGCTGTCATACTTTCTGTTTCTTGAAAGCTGAAAACGGAAGTAGCTTTCAAACTGCAAGACCAACCAGTTCTCCTGCATTACATACAATTCTTTGCAATTAACATATTCATCAAATGAAGCAGTAGGCAGCCAGTGTGTGGTACTATACACACATATATCAGTGCTGGGCACGTCAACGTATTATTTAACGCTGACAATTATTTTTTAAATTACTGTACTCTTTTTTTATGTGCTAATCGCTTCACTTGTATAAATGTTTACTTGCCTTTGCCTGGAAGGAACCTGATATTCTGTTTAGATCTCTGGACCGTGTGCGCCGGTGTTCTGACAATTAATTCTTCCTTGTTGAAATATGCTTCCTTTAAGTTTTTGTACAGTTCAGTTTATACCGTTTATACCATTTATAGTCAGTTTATAAAACTGATACTGATGATAAATAGGCAAAAATGTGGGCTTTACGTCTCGGCTGTTTATATATACACATAGATAGACAGACATTCCAGACA
This sequence comes from Phenacogrammus interruptus, assembly GCA_037974425.1. Taxonomy (NCBI): domain Eukaryota; kingdom Metazoa; phylum Chordata; class Actinopteri; order Characiformes; family Alestidae; genus Phenacogrammus; species Phenacogrammus interruptus. The sequence goes on along the minus strand of JBBPCW010000084.1, from coordinate 11,416,924 downwards.
TTTTTTGTTGAAGTCAGTTCCCTTTTTGAACACCAGGTGTCGCCAAATCCTCAGTTTTTATCCTCAGACTCTGATCCTGCAGGAGCTGTCTTGAACGGCTGCACGCAGAGAGAGAGACAAACACACTGTTAATGAAGTAAGAAGAACCTTCACAGGGTGCAGAGTCTAATTTTGAACCCACCCCAGCCTGTGAGTGCCCCGCACTTGTGTTCTGGGCTGAAAAACGCTTTACTCTCTTCCTGCAGAGGAGCAGGTGAGGCTGGCTTTCTGTGCGCATGCGCAGCAGCGTGAAGCATCCGTGGCGTGGCTGTCTGGTTGTTTTCTTCACAGCTGAAAAATAGCAATTAGGGTTTACTTGTTTTTCCTCGGTCAAACCACACGGTGTCCTCAGGAAGCAGCCACCCACCCTGGAGTCAGCTTCCACCTAAAACTAGTCCCCAGAAAACTGTGGGTGTGTGTTTTTTTGTTTGTTTGTGTGCATTTATCATATTGTGAAAACCGGATGTCCCCATAACGATAAGAATACTGGAACAAATATGTAAAATGGGGACATTTTGCTGGTCCTGACAAGGAAACATGGTGTTTTCACCACCAATCAGGGCAAGGTCAGGTTTAAATGTTGTGTTACTGATATACAGTCTCCACACAAATCAGTGTTCCCACAAATATAGTAAAATTAGCTCATGTTTATGTGTGGGATTGTACCCCAAATTATAGGAATACCAGAGAAACCGGTTTAGGTTTAGGTGTAGTACTGTTGAGATATAGGCTTACACCAGTCAGTAGAATATCCCCACAAATATAGTAATATTAGCCAATGTTTGTGTGCATTAATGTTACTGTGAGAACTAAATGGGTGTAGCATTACTGTGACATGTCCCTATAAATATAGCAATATCAGCATGTGTGTGAGTGTGTTTGCATTTATCTTATTGTGAGGCCCATCTGTCCCCATAGTGATACTCAGAAAACATGTGGACAAAATGTCCCAATTATGTTAGGAATAGTGAAAAATAGGTCATTTTCACCACAAACCAGGCCAGGGTCAGGTTTAGGTGTATCACTACTGATATATAGTACTACACCAGTCAGTAGAATATCCCTGCAAATATATATGTGTGTGTGTGTGTGTGTGTGTGTGTGTGTCTGTGCACATAAATCTGATTGTGAGAAGTAGATGTCCCCATAATTATAAGAATACTAATAAAAATAAGCAGAAGTGGGGACATTAGGCTGGACCTCAGATGAGCCTCATAAATATAGTAATATGTGTATTAGAGTGTTTGTATGTGTGCATTTATCTTATTGTGAGGACCGAATGTTCCTGATAATAATAAGAAAACAGGAAAAAAAAACATGTACAAGGGAACATTTTGCTGGGAACATTGTGTTTTCACCACAAATCAGGTCAAGGTCAAGTTTAGGCGTAGCATAACTGAGATACAGTCTCACACAAGTCAGTGGAATGTCCCCACAAATATAGTAATATTGATGTGTTTGTGTACATTTCTATATTGATCTTATTGTGAGGACTAAATGCCCCCATAATGATAATAATACTGGAAACTGTAAAAGTGGGACATAACTGGCCCTTACAAGGAAATGGGTTGTTTTCCCTATAAATTAGGTCAGGGTCACTCTTAGGTGTAGCAGCACAGAAATACCATCTTGAACGTATAAGTGGAATATCTCACCGATATAGTAATAGTAACATGTGTATGTGTGTCGGTTTGTGTGCAGTTATCTTATTTTGAGAATGCAATGTCCCAATAATGATAGTAGCACTGGAAAAATATGTAGAAATCAGTGCTAACAAGGAAATAAGGTGTTTTCACCATACATCAGGTCAAGGAGATACAGTTTCATGCAAATCATCAGAATGTCCTCACAAATATAGTAATATCAACCTGTTCACGTGGGTACATTAATCTTATTGTGAGAACTAAATGTCCCCACATAAGAATACTTAAAAAAAAATAAGCAGAAGTGGGGACATTTCACTGGGCCTGAATGAGGAAATGTGATGTTTATAACCATAAACCAGGTCAGGGCCAAGTTTAGGCGCAGCATTACTGAGATACAGTCAGTGGAATGTCCCTACAAATATAGTAATATCGGGATGTGTGTGTGAGAGTGTTTGTTTTGTGTGCATTTATCTAATCGTGAAGACTAAATGTCTCCATAATAATAGGAATGTTGGAAAATATGTACAAGTGGGGGCATTTTGCTGGTCTTCACAAGACTGAAATCAGTAGAATGTGTGTGTGTGTGTGTGTGTGTGTGTGTGTGTGTGTGTGTGTGTGTGTGTGTGTGTGTGTGAGACATCAGGGTTGAGGAGAAGGAGTCACACGTACATGTACTTCCAGATGCACACACACATTTTCACACCGTCTACCTGTCAATTACAGTCGTGAAGCTTGGCAGGTGGGTTATCCCTGAAAATCTAGAAAAGGCTTTCTGTCTAGACAGATGCGCACACACACACGCACACACACACACACACACACACACACACACACACATACGCACACACTTTTTAAAGGGGAAATCCACCATTTAAAAAATGTGCATAATTAAGTGGTTGAGATGTAAATACAGTCATTCAGAGGGAGAATTGTTCATAGTGGTGGTGAATGGACCCAGACGTCTGGAGGGATGAATGCTGCTAAAAGCTCCTTCAGAATAAATGAATAAATGCAATAGTTATGAATACACCAACATTTGAAAAGCACTTTTTATCACAACACCCTACGAAAGTACTAATGAAGGATGTTGCTAGACAAAATAGTCACAAAATTTGGCACTATTTTAGCATCATGAAGATTCCAGGTTCACCTGGTTCCATTCACCACCAATGTACATAGCCATTATAGAAAGGCTGTTGGAAAAGTGGAAAAGTAGACGTAAATCAACATTTTAAGTAAGAAATAATGTTTTGAGTACAATTCAAGGCTTCTGAACTAACAATAATATCTAGTTCATCAAATCATCCTAAATAAAATAGTAAGGAAAAAAGTGAAAAGCATTTAAAACAAAATTTCAGATTTTTTTTGGTAGCAATTTGGTGGTAATTCACGTTAGCAGATGGCAGTTCATATATACATGTATATGTACGTTACACTGAGGTCCTGTACTTTATATTCTATACATTACAACTAGATAAAACTAGACATAGAGCTAGATATTACTGCTTCTTTTTAGAGATTTCACCAAATGAAACTGGGTTTACTTGATATACTTCAATACATTTTCCTTGTTTGGCTGAATGCAAAGGTGTACAAAGAGATTACACCTTGAAACAAAATGTTCTATGCCATAAATGGGAGCATGATTAAGGGAATTGTTCTTGCACTCTGCAAAGCTTGTTACAGAAAAAAAAATATTAGAATAAATACACAAGACACATTTCCATTTTTTCCTTTCTTTTTCACCTTTTTCCATAAAACAAAGTGACATTGTCTACATCACAGGCAATAATCATGAAGGAATTTCTGAACTGAACAGAAATTTCTACCATAGCCATTCCATATAAGCCCCGTGCCCTCCCAAATCCCCTTTATACACAGAACTACACACCCCCAACCCCAACAATACTCTCCTTAGACTTCTTTATACGTCATTGTCATTGGATTCTTCATATTACCATATATTATTAGCATAAATCTCCATAAACAGTACCCTGATTGTACATATCAAACCCTTTTTTCCAACAATTGGCAGGTGCTTTGAGAAAGCAAAGGCTTTCTTTCTTTTTCTTGTTTTTTTTTGTTCTTTTTCTTGTTTTTGTTTTTTTTCTGGAGTATACAGAGGCCTTGGCCGTATCTTTACATCACATGGTTCTGCGGTTTCACCCCACAGACAGGAGGCCTGGGACAGAACTGCCAGGCTGTTCTAGAATGAAGACTTGAGCAGAATTTCAACCGTTCCAGACGTCCGAGATCGAAGAAGTAGACCCTACCGTTCTAGAATGAAGAGCGGGTAAGAAGTGCTCTAGAATAAGAACTCTTAACAGAATTCAAACCGATCTAGAATGTAGAAATAGAAGCGGTTCAAAGTGTTCTAGAATAAAGGCTCAGGACACTCTTGAAAGTAAAGGTGCTTATAAGGTCCTTGGGTTGCACGTCAGGTTCCGGGAAGACCATTTTATGGATGTAGAGCCTTTTACAGCATGTTGAGTTTTTTGAAGAAAAAAAAAAGCTTCCCGAAAAAAAAAAAACGGTTCTTTACAGAACGATTGATCAAAAGAATCTTCGAGGAACCACAAGTGGCGTCGCCCCAAAGAACCCTAATTGCGTCTTTACTTTCAAGAGTGTGGGAACCACAGCCATTCCTGTTCAGCAGGAATTCAAATGTTCGATTCGAATCAAAATTCCCGACCACTCTAGAACGAAGGCTCAAGTGGAATTCCGACTGGTTCGCCCAATCCAGAATGAAGATTCAGCAAGAATTTCAAATGCTCCAACCAAACGCTCCCAAGCAGGAATTCCCAGTGTTCTAGAGAAAAGGACCCTAACAGAATTCCAACTGCTCTAAAATGCAAAGCGTCATTTTTTTACAGCTGCCGTGTATTACGTGAGAGCTAATACAGACAATAAGGCAATAAAAGAGATTAAAGTAATCAGACATGACAACACACCACACACACACACACACACACACACACACACACACACACACACCTTTTTGCAAGAGCAAAAAGCACACACATTCTTCTAGGCTACAAGATAGACAGACCAAGACCTTTCACTGATCAACCACACACACACACACACACACACACACACACACACTTATTTAAGTTTGCGATGTGTTTATTTTCCTGGTTAGCCCCTTGGATGGGTTTTAGGGGACTTATGTCCAGTCTGGGGTGAGGGTAAAGTTAATGAGGCTGCAAAGCAGGACCACCTGGCCCTTCTTTTAATCCCTAATGGAAGAAGTTTAGGTGGAACATTATGTGCCACATGGAGTGATAGACTTTGTGTGATAGAGTACAGAGTAGAAAAACAACAGGACCCTACACTCATTCATATTAAAAGGGAATTCCATTTTCATTTTCAAAAAGCAAAACTTTAGGATTGTTCACAGTGGTGGTGAATGGAACCAAACGTTTAATGCCATTCAAAGCTCCCTCAAAGGAAGTTATTACATGACGCAGTGATGAATATGCCTGCTGAGGCCTGAAACATTGTTTCAACTGTATTTTTTTTTTAAAGAAATCCATTCATGACCAAGCAAAATTGCCCATTTTGTAGATTTGTAACTATTTTATCATAAACATCTTGTATAAACCCTCAAAACAGGTTCGCTGGTGGATGGGGATAGTAAAAACAGCAGCTTTGAGTTGTAAATGGTGTCCTTGGTTCTATTCACCACCATTGCAAAGAAATAAATATTTCGGTAAGTTTCTTTAAGCTAAACCATTTTGCACCAAACTGCCTGTGAATAGCTTTCTAGACCTTAAGAATTGAATTATGCAGCAAAGTGGAATTCCCATTTAAGCGTTATTTGCTAATTTTGGTAATAAGTTGGCTTCTAAGATCCTGAAAAGATACAAAAACTTTAAAAAGTGTGATCTTAGAATGCTAAGTTCTCTGAATCCTGTTGTGTTTTAATGAATCCAGCTGTGTTCTGATGGCAGAGTGCGCGCTGATCAGCGTGAGAATATGGGAAAGTAGTTCCTCACAACTCATAACATGGGTCAACTAAAATCTAACGTCCATTAGAAAAGTGCAAAGGCAGTGGAAACGCATTAATGTGAAAAGAAGCAGCTAAAAAAGCTATGATCTAAGAAAATATCCGTCAGGAGAAAAATGTACGGCCATGCTAGAAAAACGTTAGCAAAGTGGAGCTTGTGGAGGTTCAGAGAGGCACCGTTGTCTCGGTGTCGGGGGAAAAAAACGACCCTGTTCTCGCCCTTCACGTAAAAACTAGCGTCACAACACAATAGGAATAGTGGGAAGCATGCAGGTCCAAGGAGGCTTGGTGTGTATTAACAAAGTGGAGTATGTGTGTGTGTGTGTGTGTGTGTGTGTGTGTGTGTGTGTGTGTGTGTGTGTGTGTGTGTGTGTGTGTGTGT
>JBBPCW010000084.1:11186834-11196959 GCA_037974425.1 Phenacogrammus interruptus | reverse complement strand
AGCGGTCTTGGGAATCGAACCTGGACTTTCTGGTCGCAGGGCAAATGCCCTAACCACTAGGCCACCAGCTGCCCCATATAATAAGTTTCCATAATAAGATGTTATGGAAACATTTTAGAAGATTTTGAATTTTGAATTTCACTCAATATGTGCTCGTTTTGTTATATTATTTATGTATATTATTGTTTTTTGTTCCTATACATTTGAAAATTGTAATATCTGCCAGAGGGGGCGATTCAACAATATCTACCTAATGGCTCATGGCTAATTACAGAATAATAAAGAGTTTAAAGGGTTAATTACAATGGAAGCACCTCGGCTCACGTTAATAACTGAACAGCAAAGTCTTATGTTAAAAACCGAACAATAAAGTCTCCTGTCAATAAAGGCTCCTAGTGTTTTTTGCTGCATAGTAGTGGAAGCATCTCAGCTTGTGTTGTTCCAGCACAGGGCTCAGTGGACTGTAGCAGCGACCAAACAGCAGATATGGATCTGAGCTGTGGTAATGGCTCAGTGCCTGAACGCCACTCGCTCAATCAAGCTCCGATTAGACCGAACTCCTCATTTCAGACGTACATCACACAAACAGTGCTTTTCCTCGTTCACAAAAAATAGGACCTCCACGTCCAGGATTGAGCCAGACATGTGAAAAAGAGACGTCAGAGCTGTTGCCAACTCAGTACAGCAGTTCCAGTACCACCCCTCCTGCTTGGACATCTACTGCTTGTACTGTTGTCATGGAATATGTAATTATGATGGTTAACACAGTTAAGTTACGCAAGGAACTACAAACATTATTTTCTGTTTATTTTAATTTCTGAAGATATTCCATTGTATACACACATGATGTTATATTGTACACCTTTGATATTTGATGGAGCATTATTGCTAATGGCAACTGACTTTGTCCCACCTTCACTCTCCAGTCATTGGGTAGATTTGAAGTCTTGCTCATGTGGGTTTAGCTTTCCCATCACAAACCACCAATTGGCAGCAGTGGGTCATAAATGGGGCTGTTGGCATGGAGCGTTCTTACCGTTTAACTGTGCCCTCAGACATTGCAGGTGGAAGCGGCGGAAACCCAGAGTCGCTTTCAATTACTCTTTAATGAAAACCCTACTGCTTCTTGGCTGCTGCCTGGGGCGCGGGAGTCCTACCCTGCCAAGTTCGGAGTTAACCCAGAGACCCTGCCCGGATATCTCCTTTCTACATCAGCACCATCGGCTGACCCACGATTGAAATCAGCCAGAGCTCACATGCCACAATCGCAAACAGGAAGGGAAAGGTGATTTGTTTAAGTGGGCGGGCATCGATAAATAGCATGGCTAAAGTGCAGACTATGCCTCATACACCACATTCTGCAGGACATGCATGTTGTAGTAGACAAAAGGCATTTGGTTGTCTGTTCTCTTGACCCTTAGAACTCAGAGTGAATTAGTCTAAACAGTCTAAAACCGGCTCCTATCCGGAGCCCCTCCCTTTGTGGATTTTCCCCACCCACTTGTGGGTGGAGACAATCCTGAAAGTTTTCCTGCATTCAAAGTTTTTGAGTTTTTGTTTAGTCGATTCCAAGACAAACTTTAAAAGATATTTGCTCAGTATTGTTCTTTATGGGCATTTGTATGTGATGCTATTTTTTTTTTAAATCCATCAGTGGTTATTATTATTATCACATGCTTCCTAAATTCCAAGAATTGTCCCTGACTTAGGGGCAACAAACAAAGCTCAGCGTAACATGTGTGCTGATGACCTTGAGCATCTACACAAACTTGAGAAACTTGAGAAAATTTGATGATGATTGCCCAATTGTTGCGCTTCCACAAATCTGTGTCACTCACATTCTAAGAGTTAATCGAAAAACCAAGCCACCCCTCTGTTAGTGCTTCCAAAATCATTACAGGTTGTCTTAGAAGCATGAACTAATCTGAATCATAGTCTGCAATGTCAACTTAATGCGCTACACAATGTACTCAATCGGGAAAATATGAAGCCAATCTGGTCACGGGAGAAATACTGCCTTGACCAGATTACTTACTGCCATGTAACTTGACCATATTCTCTGTATCATTTGCTGAGGTAAGGATGTCTCCCAGACGGGCCCTCTCTAATGAAACCTGATTGGGGTAGATGAAGATGGAGTTGTCTGCTTGCTCCGGCTTCTCTGCCTCCTTCCTGAAGGCTGGTTCCTTCAAGGGACATTTTGACGTGAGAGCGCTAACAGGAGACAGCTGGATTAAACTTTAGATGACATAACAAATCAGGGAAGGAGGGGGTAGACTTGCGGGTGTGGGTTACTGGCTGGGATCCTGTGATGGGGATGTCTAAATTGGGCTGGGGGGAGAATTTGAAGTAGGGGGTTGTTCTCTTTTGTCCGTGCTCAATGCTGGCACACAGCTCCCTGATTACGAGCGTCTTTTATTCCCCCTTTGATCTCTGTCTCGGTTTTGCAGCCTAATGTTGCCCCGCATGTATCTCTGTCACCACAAGTCTTTCATTTGGAACAATGTGTTCTGAATCAGAGGGGGCATTTCCCTGGCAATGTACACAAATGTCCACCAATAAGAAGAGCCTGATCTGAGACCTGTACAGTTCCACTGTGTCTTATTGGTCACCTAACTTCAAACCTTTGGGTCAGAAGAACTGGTTCTTTCTCTATAATCTCTACAAAGTTGACCCGAAAATACATGAATAGGAAGCAAATTCATTCGTGTGTTTGAGCTTGTGCTAGGTGTCACGTGAAAGTGCTAGGGTTTATATTTGCCTGAGCAAGACGCCGAAGTGAGAAGAGAAAGAGGATTACAGCGACTTACGGAAAAGACTGTTCTGGTGAGCAATTGTTCACTGAGAACTATTTTCACCTACATTTACCTAAAGTTCTGAGGTCACGTGTGCTTTGCCAAGATAAAATTGTGCCAAACACTCTTCTGTTGACAGGAAATCTCGGTAGAAGCCGCTATATTCATTACGGAGCAGTAAGTACGCCTCATAAAGCAAGCAGAAACTCTTTTCAGCTCCAACAACTTGACTGCAAACGCCCCATGTCTTAAGCTTGGCAGACTGCTGGGATTTTTCAGTGCTGCCCGAAAACACATCGTTCCAGTCGAAAGTCTGAGAAGTGCTAGAATGTGGGTGCATTAGGCCACACAAGAAAGGCTTTTAGGTCTTTAATGGTCTTCATCAGCTTAAGGCCTTCAGAGTAATGAGCCACACTTGCATTCCTATGGGAGCTGAGGCTCTGAGTGGTACTGGGGCCCAAGCTTTGGCCGGGAAAGTGATATCATTACAGATTAAGCTCTGATAAAGCCTTTCACTGCCTCTGGATGCCCAGAGACGTTGTGTGTATGTGTGAGTTTTAAGGTATGCATTAAGGAAAAAGAGAAGAGCAAGAACATTATCGTAAACCAAGGTGATTTAGCAGCTTATCTTTTTTCACCTCCTTATGCTAAGTAACGTATAAATTAATTGGGCTCTGTTAATGTTACATATATTTAGCTACATACAGCATTTCATGACAGGCCGTGTAAAACAGGTCATTACTTAGGTCCGCTGGCTGGGAGCCACTCCACCCTGTCTCCAGACACTTGCGCTCGTCCTGTTTTACGTTAACATTATTACAGGTTAACTGCACATCTCGGTGCCCTGGCTGTTGTCTGCAACTTGAGCTGGAGAAATAAAGCTGTTGCCCTGGCTCTGCACCGCTCCTCCACGGCCCCTGTTCCTGTTTATCACAAGGACGAGCTTCAGATGGGCTTGTTGCTTTACGTTCTCGACCTGCCGTTGACTCCGCCAAAGGGCCGCAATGACCTAACATGATGTTGAATGTGTCCCAGGTGGAGATCGGCGAGCAGAGGGGTGAAAGCGCTGCCACTCGGGATGAGATTGATGGCCTCCTTCCTGCTCCCTCTGATGTCGACAGGGCGTTTTTCGGGCTGCCTGTCGGACGGTTGGGTTGCGGGAGGGAAAGTGGGCCCGTCCTTGGGGTGTGGTGACTGAAGAAAAGCAGAAACCCCTCTTAGGTTACCCATTCATCCCCCCACTTCTGCCTGGCTTCAAACCTGCACTGTACAATTTATGAAAGGTTGCAGGGGAGGAGGTTGTTCCAGAGGAATCGAGCAACAAACAGCTGAAGAAATAGCTAAAAGAGGAGAAGAGAACAGACCAGAAGAGAAGAGAAGAGAAGAGAAGAGAAGAGAAGAGAAGAGAAGAGAAGAGAAGAGAAGAGGTGCAAGCAATACTCCTCACCTCAGCCCCCTCCGCCACAGACCCAGTCTTGGCCCGTCTTATGGCTTTGATTACAAGTTATTACCCCTGTTAGCCGGGGAGCCATTCGTCTTGTGTGGGAGCACTGAGCTCACTTCCTAGCTTGCACTGTCATACGCCTGCAACCCCATCCTTCTCTCCCCCTACTCTTCCTCCCTCACTCTTTGTTTGAGCATCCGGCAAAAGAGACCCTCCTAACTTTGCCAATCGCCAACATCCTTTTAATTTGACCAGTGCTTTATTTTAGACAGAGACGGAGAAAAAAAGCAAAATCAATGAGAATTAAGCTTTGGTTGGAGACGTTGCACATACCTCCAAAAATATGGGTACAGAACCGATGCACTATGTGGACATTCTTGCGCATTTTAAATAGTAACATTATATCATACGATGTATTGTAACACTTGTATTCTTTGATATTGTATCACAAAAGTATTCATTGATCTGAACCTGGTATTTCAGGTATTTGATGATAGTTCCATTAGGCTTCTATGAGGTGAGGACAGGCATAAATACATGCATAAAATCACAATTTACTGCATTACGACTATTTGTATATATTCTAATATTAGCTTTTATTTGCCTATATTGTCCAGTTGTTTAAGACATTTGAATGGTACTGTATACTATATATATAGTAGAAATTCTACACACTGATGAAAGACACTGTTTTTAGATTAGCTTTCTAAACCGACCCCCCAGTCAGGATAACAATACCTGGGATTGTATTAAGCAGCCTTTGCAGCTAAGTCTACTGAGGCCTCACCCACGTTCATAAACCCACCAATCCATAAGACCTAGAACATTCTTCCAAGACGTGCAGTGTTGATGCGCTGAGAGACTGACCTGTGAAGTTAATACATTCACCTTCCAACCCAAGCCCAACCCGCCCCCACCCTCCCCGTCCCTCCGCCATGGCCCCGTCTGCCTTTGATCAGTGGTGGATTGCATGGGCAAGGCAGGCTGGAGGGATGACCTTTTTAAGGCATCTCAAAAATTTCTGGGCCACTTTTAAGCAGACTGGCAGCTCCGCAAATGTGCAAACAGGAAGGCTTGGTTCGGTAACCGATGCATTTGAACGACAAATGCTGTGTTTGATGCATATATGGCCATTTCTGCCTCCTACTGAGCTGCTAATTTGGCTAATTCATAAAATTATTAAATGTTTCCATCCAGTATATTGGAGTTATTTCTAATCAATTTTGGTCATATATTGTGTCAGAAATCTCCTTGAATAACAACATGCTAACAGTAATGGAGCTGAAATATCAAAATGCCCACATTGCATTATTTTCATTTTACTGATTTATTATAGCCACACGTCTGTAAGCAATAAAATGAACATTGACACAGCCCAAAAATACAAATGTCATGGCAAATAAAATAAAGGTAAAAAGAACAAACAAATATGTAGGACATATATAAGTTGTTATTTCAAGAAAGAAAGAAAGAAAGAAAGAAAGAAAGAAAGAAAGAAAGAAAGGGAGGAAGAAAGAAAGAACGAAAGAAAGAATGAAAGAAAGAAAGAACGAAAGAGAGAAAGAAAGAAAGAAAGAAAGAACAAAAGAAAGAATGAAAGAAAGAAAGAGAGAAAGAAAGAAAGAAAGAAAGAATGAAAGAAAGAAAGACAGAAAGAAAGAAGAAATGACAGACCAAAACTGAAACATTTCAGTGCAATTTCTCCTTTGTTCCTTAAAATAAAACTATCTTTGCATTAAAATATTTAGATTCCATCCATAAAAATGTACCTGTATTTATTCTTATCTACTTCCAATAAACGTTTTTCTTAAACTCAGCAAAATCAGTGACTCAGTGTCTACATACTTTCAAATAATTCAAAAATAAGCCCCAATAGTCTATTTTTGTGTAGTGCATAGGAAAGTACTTTTGAAAGTACTGCTGCCATATGATTATAACAAAAAAAATAATTTAAATTAAGAGTTGCCAAAATAAAGGAATATTTGAAAGAGCAGCCTGCAGAGAACGATCGTAAACTCAGAGATATATTCATATTTTTACACTCTTGGTTGATTTGTCTAAGTGTGCCGCTGTTGTGTTGTGTTGTATTTTGCACCTATGGTCCAGGAGGACGATATTTCGTCTGGGATGACATTGGAGCTCTACTGGACTTAAGAGAAAGACCCAACAACACTATGGACGAAGACAATGGACATTTCTTGTTGACTTCCTAGTTTTAACGTATTGCATAAGTTAGAATGGATCAAGTTTATATATTCTGAACCTCAAAACAAATTAAATAGACAAAACAAAGTAATCCGATTTTTTAAAAAGACGGGACGAAAGAAAATACCGCAAAAATGCTTCAAATACTTGAATGCTCGCTTGTATGTGGCTGGAAACATGCGGACATCAGTGGCGTTAAAAACACGCAAGGAAAAACACGCGGGTCCACTTGACTTTATCCCGCTTGATCTTCTGTCATTTTTGGGTTGGAACTTGGTCCTGTAAAAACCTATAAACGCTTTAAACAATGCAGACGTTCTGCGTTCACTTCTGTAGGAGTCAATGAATCTAAATGTAGCACTTAATGGTAATCTAAACCCCCCGTTTCCCGTGTATCCAGGATAAATACACACTACCATTCAAGTTCTTGCATCCACTGATGTTTTCTACACTTGTTACTCAATTTATAGTTAGTTAAAAATACATTCAATATTCTTTGAAAAGAAATAAATTTACAGTATTTTCGCCAATTTGAGCACCTTCATTAGCCAGAAAAGGTCATAGTTTTATTATAGAAAGTCACCTAAAGTAATTATAATTATAATTGTAGTGTGAATAAACCGACAAGCCAATGTAATGAACCTGTGGTATGCAAAAAAAACCAAAAAACTTTTGTCTAATAGCTGTAGACTGTTGCTTCACAAAGCAACATTTACAGTGAGACAAAGAAATTAGGATATGAAGGACTTATGTTATTTATTGGTTATCAGAATCCCTGCTCTGTTTTTGTCTCGTGCTTGAGAAATGTGACAGAATTTGACACATCTCCGCTCCAGTGTCAAATCTGCCAACGAGCAAATTTGTGAAGTATTTAAAAAATTAAAAACTAAAGGGAAAAAATAAGGATAATGTTGCTATGCAGAGACATTGTATCATGTTTAGAAGCATTTTATCTAATTAGTTAGTTACATTACTTTATTTTTCAGTAATATTACTGACAGGTGTGTGTGTGTGTGTGTGTGTGTGTGTGTGTGTGTGTGTGTGTGTGTGTGTGTGTGTGTGTGTGTGTGTGTGTCGGCCAATTAAGACTTTTCGTGATAGAACGCAATCGTTTTAGTCAGTTTCCCCAAATCCTCCAAAATGTACACTAATGTTTAAATGAGCACTAGTTTCCCTTTCGTACAAGTGAAAGCATTACCTAATTAACTATACATTTTAAAATGTGTGAGTATTTTCTTTGCCTCTTACTTGTTTTGTTTTTCAGTTAAAAGGAAGCTTAGCTCAGCTTCCTTGATCGTAGTGGCAACATACAGGAGCTAAATACGAAACTCTTATTCATGATTTTTTGCGAATCAAAATCATAAGCCTAATCATTATCAGACCCTGTTATTAAATCTGTCTGAATGACATTACTGGTGCTTGCTCTCCAATATTGCTGTGAGCTCCAACATCTTCGTGTAAAAGTCTATAAATTTATATAATTCAATGAAAGTCAAATAAAACTGGCAACTGAAAACAACATGATGTTTGAATACGGGTTAGTGGGTCCATCAGAAAAGTATAAAATTAATAAATACTCGATAAAAATTGGAATTGACTCAACAGATGACTATTTGACTTCCTGACTTCAACCCAAAAAATGTAGTCACCATGATGTGAAGCAATATTTAAAAAATGTTTCAAAATATTTCAAAAAATGTTGGTTCCAGCCCAAATAATTTGGTCACCATGATGTGAAGCAATATTTTAAAAATGTTTCAAAAAATGTAAAAAAAATGTTGGTTCCAGCCCAAATATTTTGGTCTGCATGGTGTGAAACAATATTTAAAAAATGTTTCAAAAAATTTCAAAAAATGTTGGTCCCAGCCCAAATAATTAGGTCAGCATGATGTGAAGCAATATTTAAAAAATGTTTCAAAAAATTTCAAAAAATGTTGGTCCTAGCCCAAATTATTTGGTCACCATGATGTGAAGCAATATTTAAAAAATCTTTCAAAAATTTTCAAAAAATGTTGGTCCCAGCCCAAATTATTTGGTCAGCATGATGTGAAGCAATATTTAACAAATGTTTCAAAAAATTTCAAAAAATGTTGGTCCCAGCCCAAATTATTTGGTCAGCATGGTGTGACACCATTTTAAACGCACACACACCAAAAAGTGTTGCGTTTGCTTGCAAACTGGAGGAATTATTTTTATTTTGACATGTCTTATATCAACTCAAACAATCATGATGTAAAGCACCAGGTAAGAGCCGGGAAATCAAAAAAGTGTTGGGTTGGCCTAACAATCTGGAGCCAAATTTTTGTACATCTTAACTATTTTTTCTCAAAATTGCATGAAGATATCGGCGTGGAAATCACATCAAATGTGCTACAAAAATGAAACTACATTTTTTCCTCAAAATTATATAAAAGTAAATAGCTTGTACTCATAATCACTCTGACCAGTGCTCTCTCCACCTCAGAGCCTGGGCGCTCCAGCAACCTCCAGCCACCAGAAGAAGCAGATATCCCGGGGTTATCCCGGTGAGAACAGGGGCAGATCTGGAGCCGCGCGGCTAGGCGGGACTCGAACCCCCCCCTTACACACACACACACACACAGACAGACAGAGATAAAAGAGACTGGAGAGAGGAGGAGAGCTGAGGGCCTGGGTGAGTCACAGATCTGGAGTGGAGGAACGCGAAGAACCGGGCAGGTCTTTAACAGGCTGGCGCCAGGGAGCCGCTCCAGCAGGACAAACACGGATCCACGAGGAGATAACACTGAACAAAATAATAAAACTCATAAATACTGACAGCCTGGGACAATAACGCACCATATTTTGCTTTCTTTCTAACTTTTTTTTATGTCGTGGCACCCCACGCCTTATTTACTGATTTTAAACAGCCTAAATTATTTTATCACCATTTAAAAACTTTTTCTTGCGGGAGAGCCACGGTAGCGCGCGCTCCCTGCCTGTAAATAAATAGGCTCTGGACTTCCGTCGACTAGTGTTTACATAATTAGTTCGAGACGTATATATACAGCGCAGATCATTACCTTCCACCGCGCGAGGTTACTGTCTGCAAGCGCTTTCAGGCGCGGTTTGCGGTTATTTTTCTTTTCTGACGCTAATTGCCAAATAAATAACGGTCCATTAATCAATCAATATAAAATCTTTTTTTTAATCATGTAAGTTGTTTGTATTTGTTTTTATGTTTTAAAGTTAAATACTTTTCTTTACTCTTTGTTATTATAGAAGCAACTGCATTGAAACTTAACGCCAAAAACACAATATTTACAATCTATATATGTCTAATATATTTCTATTTAGTACCAATTCTATCATTGTTACGTGTAATAACACCTGTAATGGGGGTGAACATTTCTTCCTGTTTATTAAAGAAAAATAATTTTACATTAGTGAACACTGTCATCATCATATAAAATTTATTGTCTATAACCATTACTTCACCAACACACACACTCAGCACTAGGCAATAATCACATTTATCCCAGCACGTGCAAACAAAGTCATTGATTAGTTCTCCTTTCTTCTGCAGATGCAAACGTTCAGGCAAATAAACAGAAATGTTACACCAGACGTTACAGCATGTTGAGATCCAACAGAGAGAGAGAGAGAGAGAGAGAGAGAGAGAGAGAGAGAGAGAGAGAGAGAGAGAGAGAGAGAGAGAGAGAG
>JBBPCW010000084.1:10684374-10695183 GCA_037974425.1 Phenacogrammus interruptus | reverse complement strand
TACACACTAACCCTCAGTGCACTGACCCACAGCAGTGCGCACTACACACTAAACCTCAGTGCACTGACGCTAGTGCGATTTCGGACACACCCTCTGTGTGGTGTGTGTTCTTTACTCCTCACCTGCAGGGCGGCATCGCTGAGCTGTGAGTCCGGGTTCATTTCCAGGACCTGAAACAGCAGAGACAGTTCCTTCATCACCTCCTTCTTATTGCTCTCAGTCAGTACCTCCTGCTCCTCTTCCTCAGTGTCTGCGGTTTTACCGCTCTGGCCTCTCTGCTCTTTGCCGGATTCTCTCTGTGGCTCGGCGTCTTCCGGGTGGTTCTTTCTGTAGAGCAGAATCCATGCGGCCTGTAACTCCGACACCAGGAAATCTGTGAATAGAGTTTAACTCTCTTTCAGTGCAACAGGTACATAGTTTGATAATTTGTCATTTTTTGTGAAAACTTCTGAACTGCATATTTACAAATGAAAGGAGAGGCTCCCTCACAGAAGCGCTGCCTCATAATGAGTTCTGAGTTTCTCCACGATGTAACGTTCGCCTTTAAACTTGCTAAAATTACCTGACTTATATCAGAACTACTGAAGTGTATCAAAATTCTTAAAAAGTTATTGATGTCCAACGAGCTCCACACATCAGCATCTGCACCCACCCACACCTGACTGGAAGAACTGGTGAACTCAGGACGTTTAAGAGGGAGAACTCGAACTCTGCAGATCTGAGGTCTGTCTGGCTGGAGCCCAGATTGACCTGCTTGATTTAGTGAGTATTTCACAAAAAACACGCCAAATTAATTTTACACTGAAATGCCTTTAACCCACTACTCTCTCAGGTGTGCTGTGTATCTTCACCTGTAATTCTGGCGAGGTGGGTGGGAGAGAGGGTCTCGGAGCTCAGAGAGCCGTGTGGATAAAACAGCACTACCAGAAGCTCCTTCAGCTCTGCGGCGAGGACGGCACCCCGGTCGGCTCGGCCTGGAACGCACATCCAGCTCATGCTCTTTCACGACTTTAAAACTTTTAATAGCTTTTTTCACGTTCATGTTAATGAACTGTACCTCCAACTTCAGGATCAGCTTTTCTGAGCTCCGAGACCAACCAGGAGATCAGAGGACACGGCAGCTCCTCACAGGAGCAGCTCCTCACACACAGACAGCTCTTATATCTGTAATATAGCTCATATCCGTAATCTATGACATTTGTCTTTTATCACTAATACATACCTGCAATACACACACACACATTTATATATATATACATACATGCATACATATATATATATGTATACATACATACACACACATATATATATATACATACATACACACACACATATATATATATACGGCTGTGATTTATAAAAATAATTTACAAAAGAAGTTGGTGGCGCACTTCTGTGTATTTCAGAGAAACTCACCCGAGCTGTTTAAGAGCAGCGACTGTTACAGAATCTCTGTCCATCTGAAAATTAGAATGAAGACATAAACTTAACTCAGCATGAACTGTTACATTAGAACAACATTAGAATAAATATAAATATAAACAAACCTTCCTCTCTCATTCACTTCCTACACACAGACTCTACAGGCTTGCTCAGTGGATTACAGAGGCGCGCGAGGCCAGACTAACCGATCCGCGATTGATTGGACTTTTATTTTATAATTAGAAAGTCAGTGATTATAGTTTTTTTTTATTAAAACAGTACATAACTTGATCATATTAAACGCAGTGATCGGCTTCTTATTGCCTGTATGTTTAAACCGGCTTCATTTGTTTGTTTATGTTATTTGTTTTTTGTTTATTTACTGTAACGTGAAATTAGGGTTCTGCGTCAGAGGGGCGGATTCACCTCCGTTCAAACTGGCAGTGTAGCCAATAAGAAGCATGTTGACAGAAAATATATCCAATCAGAGCCCTCGCTGCGAGGGTGAGCCTGCCCCGGAAGTTGCGCTGCCCTGCAGATAGACTCGCCTCCATTTTGTTCTCTCCGCTGCGGAGGGTTTTTCTGAATAAACCCGAATAAAAACCGGATTAAAGGTGATTTAAGGTGATTTCAAGGTAATTTAGAGGTGTTTTAATTTTGATTCTCTCCAACTCAGGCTCCTGCCATCTCCGCTGTGAGCTGGGTGTTCTGTTTATTTCCCTGTCACACCGCATTAGCATTAGCTTAGCTGAAGTGAAACTCGCGCGGTTTTTCTGGAGTTTGTTGTCAGTCAGTTTATTAATCAATCTGTTTATTAATAAGTCGGTTTGTTAATAAGATTAGTAATCAGTTTACTTATCTGTAAGTTTATTAATCGATAGCAGTTTATTAATCAACCCCCATGCGCGCGGCGATCTATAGGATGAGAAAAGAGATGAGATTAAATGAGATGTTGTTCGAAGATGTGATGAGATTATGATACGAGATGATGAGGTGGTGATATGGGAAGATGTGATGTGAAGATGAAATGAGATGATTTGCATTGTTGCAGCAGCAAAGTGGGCAGTACAAGAAAAGAAAGTAGAAGCAGCAGAACCAACAAAAATAGAAGTGAGACGCGATATAAAACGTACACCACACAAATGAAACAGTGACGTTTATATGTATATAAACCCAAACATGTGTACGTATGTATGTCCTGTGGTAACCCGGCTGGGACGGTCCTGTTGCGTCCACAGGGTCAGGGAGAAGATGAGCGGGCTGGAGGTGAGGAAGATGAAGGTGTCGGAGCTGAAGGAGGAGCTCCAGCGGCGCGGACTCCACACCCGCGGGCTGAAGGCGGAGCTGGCGGACAGACTGCAGGCGGCACTGGAGGCGGAGGCGGCGGGGGCCGAGGCAGGGGAGACAGGTAATCACAGCTACACAGATTTGATCACAGTTACAATGACAATCACAGAGAATTGAACTGAATCTCACACCATGTCTCAGAATAATGTCTGTGCTATGTGTGTTTTTGGCTGAAATGGCCTGAGAAGCGAGACAGATCCACTGAGGGATCAGGAGAGGATTTTCTCACCAGGCTGTTCTATAATTGTTGATTTACTGTTTGGTCGACGTTGCCATTAGTTTTTACTTGATGCCCATGTAAAAAAAATATACTTTTTATTATTTTGTAAATTTGTTTTGTAATAACCAATTATTTTGTAATTACAAAACGTGTAACGTTATTTATTAACCCTTTTATAAACAGTCAAAACATGTCTTTCACTCTCTGGGGTCCAGTAATAAAGAAGTTATGAAGGTGGCTTCCAGACTAAACAGGCAGTACAGGTGCAGTTTAATAGCATCAATTTTAAAAACACAGCATCTAAAATGATGTATTTATTTCTGATGAATAGTGGGTGAAAATCAGCAGGTAAATGTTAATTCTGACTTTTATTGCAATGTAAAATCACTTGAGTTTTGCATTTTATAATGTTGCACTGCACTGATCAGCATGGTGTTCTCTAGAGTTTGCAGGTGGAGAACAAGACAGTGAGTATGATGATGGAAACAGCGGTGATCAGTTTGGGGACGAGGAGGACCAGCGTGAAGAGAACTATGAGGAAGACAACAGCAGCAGTGCAGATGCTCCTGTCTCTGATACTGGAATGACCGACTTTACCTCTGATGTGAGAGAGACCCCAGATCTGGGATTCGGACAGCAAGGGTTGGACGAGCCTCAGCAGCCATTTGAGGAGCCAGAAGCTGAGCAGTGCTACGAGGAGACGAAGGCTGAAGAGATTTGTCCGGATCCTGCTCTGAAGGAGGAGTACGAGGAGACGGCCGTCCAGCAACAACCCAATGAAGAACCGCAGGAGTCTGAGAAGCCACAGGCAGGCCAGCCTCTAGAGCAAGAGGCTTGTGAACAAGGTGACCTCCATCTTTATCCATGTACCCTCTGACACATACGATCCAGGGGAATCCTGATGTGTTGAATTCTTGGTTGTCAGTGAAGGCAAAGTTTTTTGCTACTGAAATTGATTTGTTCATGTTGTGTTCTCTTCGGGAGGAACGTTGCTTATTGTTGTGGTTTTGTGTTGAAGTCAAAGCAGAAGCAAAGAAGGAAGATGATGTGCCTCAGCAGGCCAGTGCAGCGAACGAATGGGTGCCTGCGGAAGGAGAACGGTCAGGTCAGGTTAAGCCAGAAGAGGATCGGTATGCGTCACAGAGCCGCAAAAGGCCTTATGAAGACAGCCGTGGATATGGATATTACGAGCATCGCGAGGACCGAAGGTGAGTTTTGTCTTAATTAATTAGCCTAATTTTTAAATTTATACGTCCTATAATTTACCGTATGTCCTTCAGGGGCCGGTCGCCACAGCCCCCAGCTGAGGAAGACGAGGAAGACTTTGATGACAGCCTTGTGGCCATTGACACTTGTGAGTCTTGCACTGTTTTGATTACCCATATACTAAAACGTAGCTCATGTTATTTGTATGTGGACAGCGTTTAAACAAAGTGCTTGAAACAGCAAACCAGTGGTAGACATGGAATCTTCTCGAATGTATCTGTTCTCACAGGCTTCTCTGTAATGCTTTTTGAATGTTCTGTATCCACAGATAATTCTGACTTGCATTTTAAAGTGGCTCGAAATAGGTACAGTGGCTACCCACTCACCATTGAGGGTTTTGCGTACCTTTGGGCAGGAGCAAGAGCTTCTTATGGTGTTGCCAAAGGACGTATATGCTACGAAATTAAGGTAATGTTCTGTACATAAGTTGCATATGCAAGGTTAATAAACCCTTTAAACATGCTGTTTATACTTTTAGTTTTGGTATTGGCCTGCATAAGTGGTAAATGAATTGGAAAAGTCATATGATTTTCTTTATATTAAGATCAATGAGGAGATCTCTGTGAAGCACCTCCCAGCCAGTGAACCTGATCCCCATGTGGTGAGAGTCGGCTGGTCCCTGGACACCTGTAGCACTCAGCTTGGTAAGTGGACTAGGGAGCTCAGTAAAAGAAAGGATAAAGAGAGTTTTCTATTCTCAGTGGATCAGTATGATTCGTTAGATCTAACAACAATTCCATATCAACTCGAGTGTTTCTATATATTGAATTCTGATGATCAGTAAACATTAACTAAATAATTGTGTTTTTCAGGAGAGGACCCGATGTCCTATGGTTATGGTGGAACTGGCAAAAAATCCTGTAACTGTAAATTTGACAACTATGGGGAGAAGTTTGGTGAAAATGACGTGATTGGTTGCTATCTTGTGAGTATTTAACACCCACTTCTTTATTTCCTATTGATGCTGCTCATCGAAACAGAATAATTCTCCCAGAAACAGTGAAAGCAGCATGGATCAGTCGTCATGATAGGAGTTTAACTGACACACTTATTGTGACCAGTAGAAATTGGAGAACTAACTACTTCTTTGAAATTCAATGTTTTTTATTTGTTTTTGTTTTGTTTTCTTTAGGATTTTGAGAGTGGAGAGCAAGTGGAGATGGCTTTCTCCAAGAATGGCAAGTGGCTCGGCACGTGTTACTATATATCTCGAGAGGAGTTGGCAGGCCGGGCTCTCTTCCCACACATCCTGGTGAAGAACTGTGCTGTGGAGTTCAATTTCGGCCAGAAAGAGGAGCCCTTCTTCCCGCCGCCCGAGGGCTTCTCTTTCATCCAGCAAGTGGCGCTGAAGGACCGCGTCCGAGGAACATTGGGGCCTGCTACCAAGGCAGAGTGTGAGGTATGTTCGTCGATGAGATTCTTCCCTTTTCTGTTATTTATATGTTTATTTCAGTTTGTAATTAAATATGCAGTTTTTTTTATCTGAATGTTTTGGATTTAAAGCTGCACACTGTTTGAATCGTCTTGCATCGTTTCTCCATGTAGATTCTGATGATGGTGGGCCTGCCTGGCAGTGGAAAGACTACTTGGGCATCAAAACACTCTGAGCAACATCCAGAGAAGAGGTTCAATATTCTGGGCACAAATGCCATTATGGAAAAGATGAAGGTAAATACTTGCTCTGTGAACAGGGTTTCTTATTTATAGACCTGTCTTTTACTTTTATTTCGGTCATACATGCTACTCAAGCTTTCAGATTCTGGTCAAAGAAATACTTTTACACAAACAAAGTAATGACAGCACCACTTTACCTACAGTGTCCTTACATTTACATTACATTTATGGCATTTAGCTCTCATCCATAAGTACATTGGTGCTTAAGTAGTCCACATCTGTTTCTTAAACCTGTAAAACTAAACTAAAATAAACGTCCACTGTTCAACCAAGTTACTGCAGGCGAAGTTACACCTAATCAACACCCGTCAAAGTCAAAAGACAAGACTAAGGAAGGGATGGGGTTAAGCAAGCAGAAATGAAAGGTGTAGTTAATCACTAAGGTGCTCCTTGAAGAGGGGGGTCTTCATACGCTTGAACAGGGACTTCATTCCACCACTGGGGGGTGAGACTGAGAAGTGTCTTGATGCAGGTCTCCCTCTTCTTCTGAGCAGCGGAGGCTTGAGACAAACAGTGCTTGAAGTCCTGAGAGGACGAGAAGTGACACGTTGTTTGATCAGTGATGTTCTGTATGGAAGTGCAAGTCCGTTTTTGGCCTTAAAAGTTAAGGACGTTAACTTAACGCGAGCAGCCACGGGGAGCCAGTGAACGTTCCTTGGTAAAGGTGTGGTGTGTGAACATTGAAGAATGACCTCACAGCTGCGTTCTGAATCAGCTGAAGTGGGTTGGTTACCTTCTGTGGAAGTCCAGCCAGTAGAGAGCTGCAGTAGTTCAGTTTGGATATGGCCAGGGTGGTGAGGAAGGGTCGGATTTTTCTTGTGTTTTAGAGAAAGTATCTGCATGTTCTGGAGATCTGGTCAACCCGCGGCGAGAAAGACAGATCTTCATCTAGCGTAACACTAGGATATCTTACCTTCTTTGGAAGGGATGATAACTGAGTTCCCGACAAACGGTGAGGTTGTGGCTGAGTCTTGCTGAGGTCAGGCTTGAAGTGATGGGCTGCCATCCAGGAGGAAAAGGGAAAAAGAGAATATGTTGCTTGTCATCAGCATAAAAGTAGTAGGAAAAAACATTTCAGGTTATTATATCCCCAAGAGAACCAGTATAAAGAGAAAAGAGAAGTGGTCCAAAGACCGAGCCCTGTGAGACACCAGTGGATAGTCTACGTAGAGCAGACTGGGTGCCTTGCCATACTCCCTGGTACCTCCGGCCATCAATGTAGGATGCAAACAAGTGCGAGGCTGTGCCTGAGATCCCAAGGCTGGAAAAAGTGGTGAGGAGGATCTGGTGATCGACTGTCGAAGGCTGCAGAAGGTCAAAGAGGATCAGAGCAGAAGACCGGGTGACTGATCTAGCCGCATTAAGTTCTTCAGAGATGGCAAGTAGAGCAGTTTCAGTGGAATACAAGATAACATAACCCTTTATTGGTCCCACAAGTGGGGAAGTTGCACGAGACGTTTGTCCATGGACCACGGAGCAACAGTTAATGGTCAAGAGTGCAGCGGACACCAGACAAACAATAAATAGACAGGAAGTATGGGCATTGCGTAAACCTTCTGGAGTGATGAGTATGTCACCAAAAGAATGATTATCGCACAGGAGGCAGTTACAGAAAAGTGCAAGGAATCACAGGTTTACACAGGATTACTACAATACATAGACAATATAGTGGTGTAACCGCAATGTGAGTGGGAGGTGAATCTTAGATAGTCTACCAGAATGAAAATATTGCACATATGATGCATCATTTAATTATTCCACAAAAGACAGCAGCATAGAAAACCCCACTAAGTGTAGAACTGTAACTAGCTGTAACAGGTCTGAGGTGATAGGCTGCCTATATTTAACTCATCAGTGGGGCTCCACAGCAGTACTGGTCATATGTTTTAGACGAGTGAAACTAAGATTGAACTATTTGGAAAGAAAATGCATCAGCGCCGGAGCCCGGGCCCCAGCCCAACAGCGCCGGAGCCCGGGCCCCAGCCCAACAGCGCCGGAACTGTATAATCTGTTTACTCCTCTGGGCCTCAGCCTGATGACTGTGGGTGTGTTTGTTAGGTGATGGGTCTCCGTCGTCAGAGGAACTACGCCGGACGCTGGGACGTTCTTATCCAACAGGCTACACAGTGCCTCAATCGCCTCATCCAGATCGCCGCCCGAAAGAAACGCAACTACATCCTGGACCAGGTACTGTCCTTCACGCCGCCCTCCTCGCTGTTACTGCAGCTTCACCCACCCTCCCCTTCCAGAGCCCCCCCACCCCGGTGAGAGAAATCAGAAACTGACCCCCTCCACTGCTGCTCCCTGATGCACATGCTCATTAATGCACTTCTGCTCTCTCTGTAGCCCCAAAGCAGTGGTTAGTGCCTTTTGCTCCTGAAGACTTTAATTTATTGTCAGTTTTAATTTGGTTGTCCTGAACATGTTGCTGTGTTTCTTATTTGCTTTGTGTTTCTTTTTTGTTTTGCTTGAAGTAAGAAAGAATTGTAGAGGATGAGGATGTTCTGACTGTCTTGATAATGTGTGTTGTTGTAAAAAGATCTTTTGGCACACTACAAATAGTCCTTCTCAATTGTAAGATGTTGAAAAACAAGTAATCACAGCCTGGTGAGTAAGAAACCACCTTCCGTTGCTATGCTAACTGTAAGAAAAACCCAACATCACTCTGATGTTTTTAAATAGTTATACTTGGAAGTGTTGAATATGTGTGTATTTTTTAATGAACTTTAAGGTAAGTGGATAAATTAACCTGCTTGAAGTTTTCAGGGCGGTTGGGC
Organism: Phenacogrammus interruptus; assembly: GCA_037974425.1. NCBI lineage: Eukaryota > Metazoa > Chordata > Actinopteri > Characiformes > Alestidae > Phenacogrammus > Phenacogrammus interruptus. The sequence continues at coordinate 10,686,477 of JBBPCW010000084.1, read as the reverse complement.
CCGTCAGAGTGAGGTAGGTGAGGTCAGGCGGACGAGCGGGGCTCCGTTAGGAAACTGTGAGTATGGACAGGTAGGTGATGTGTGTTTGTCTGTGCCAGCCTTAGCCGGGCGTCTGAAGATGTGGTAAGTGGCGGTAAGTAAGGGGACCCAGGAGAAACAGGTGTAGGTGCTTTCAGAATGTAAATGAAAGTGAGACCGAAGAGAATGGAGCCATTAGGGTGAGAAGGGAGGCTGGAGGGTAAAGTGGATCAGCCTTCCTAAGAGTTTTTCTTCCAGATGATTCCAGGAGACGAGGGAGTTGGTGTTGATGTCCCTCTGGTGCGTTGAGAGTTCAGAAACTGTGGACAGATTTAGCCTCAATTGTGTAAATAAAAAGCTGCTGTGGATTCTCATCTTCCTCCTCTCCGTTCTTCTTAGAATGGTTTGATCTAGAAATGAATAAACGTAGTTTATATGTATCATTCTCACAGTCAGAGGTGATGGGAGGCTGCGGGTCCTCCCTGCGGTAGAGCCTCGTTTACCTTGATTTTATCTTGTAGGTCTTTCATGAGTGCTGCAGGTGTTTCTGTGGGACCCATGAAAAGAAAAACAAAATCACGTTCTGTTTTCCAGCTGCTTTCCAACCCGAACGCGTGTTTAAAGGGTCAAACTGGAAAAATGAAACTGGCTTAAAATCTTAATATTTCATCACGTTCACTTTGACTGCTCTAGTAACATTTTTTTCACGTAATGCTTTTACAATCTAGTTATATTTATTAATCACACTGGATCAATTTTATGAATCCAGGATTAAAGGAAAATGTGCAGAAAACAGCAGGAAATGGATTTAACTGCGCGGGTAGCTGTAGAGAAGTGTTTATTATTTTTTGGTCCCCTTTTCTATTTGAAAAAAGTCCTTTTTGCTGAAAAGTTTCATCTCTGCAGTTTTCAAGGTGAGTGAACTGGGGTTGTGAGAGACAACCATTAGTCATTTCAGAGCAGTAAATATAGCCATGAAAAAAAAACTCTCTCACTTTCATCGTTGCAGGAACCCCAATCCCCCTCCTTCGGAACGCAAAGCCGTAACAAAAGCAAACAAGTGAACAATAACGAACAGCTTCTACTTCTTTCTTGTCACCATTGCTAGACAAATGTATATGGATCAGCCCAGAGACGAAAAATGCGTCCTTTTGAAGGGTTTCAACGCAAGGCTATTGTAATTTGTCCCACGGACGAGGATTTAAAAGAGCGAGCGTTAAAGCAAACTGATGTGGAAGGGAAGGATGTGCCCGATCATGCTGTTTTAGAAATGAAAGGTAGGAATGCTGTGGATTAAAGCAAACCACTTTTAAAAACAGATTCAAGATCTATGCTCAAGTGTTTGTTTTTGTTTTTGTTTGTTTTGTAATCAAACTTGGAAGATGCTCCTCCCCTTTCATCATTGCTTACTGCCAGAACTGTCGTGGCCCTTTGGCCCGAATCAGACCCCACCCCACCCCACCCCCCCATCTGTCCTCTGTGTCCTGTGAAAGCACTGCAAACTGAGAATCAGGGACAGTAGACCCCTCTCTGGCCTCATTAGCCTCATTCTTGGGAATGAAATGTTTGCTGAAATGTCCAGCGAAGCCTCATCAGCTGCTGATAAAGTGAATGTTTGGTGGCGATTTGCCTCTGACTGGTGCAGCGCTGAGGCAGGACTTGGTTTGCAGCGGCTCTGTTCACGCCCCCACCCCACCCCCACCCCTCTAATCTAAAGTGTCCTGCCTGTCTGGATCATTCAGATTTTTATTTTCCTCACGTTTTCCTGCCTATATATACTAGAACAAATATGGAACCCCTGCCACCAGGGAGGCCATTTTTGCTCCAAGCTTTATTGTTTGTCTGTCATCTCCACATGGTTCTGTGTTCTCTGCTCCACCCTCTGATCTAGTAGTTTTGCAAATTATCTCTTATGTGCTATTGATTGTGTTTCTCTTTTTGTCTCTTGGTGGTGTGACACACTGTCTCCACCACATCCCCTCTCCCTCTCTTCTGCTTTTCTCTCTGTGTGTGTGTGTGTGTCTCTCTCTCTCTCTCTCTCTCTCTCTCTCTCTCTCTCTCTCTCTCTCTCTCTTTCTTCTGCTT
>JBBPCW010000084.1:10657440-10674435 GCA_037974425.1 Phenacogrammus interruptus | reverse complement strand
TGTGTGTGTGTGTGTGTGTGTGTGTGTGTGTGTGTGTGTGTGTGTGTGTGTGTGTGTGTGTGTGTGAGTATGTTTATCTGTTTATTTCCCCTGCACCAGACAGGTGACCTGTTCAAGATGTTTTTCACCCTATGAACGCTGGGATCGGCTCCAGCATCCCCTTCAAACCTAGTTTGGGTTAAATGTTCAGATAATGGATTGCTGGATGTACAAACAGACTGCTGTAGATGTTTGGTCCATTAAGTAAAGTAGCAGTAGAGAACTATTACATTTACTTCGTTGTTCTATCACTTTAAGGTTCTTCTGTAGCAGCACTGATGGAATCAGACATTTGCGGTTTTCCCAGACATTCCAGACGGGAATGGAGGAGTATAAACACTCAACACACAGTTCAAACAATGTCTCTCAGACACTCCTCCACTCTGTTTCCTACCAGGAGAACATCAGAATCATGCAACAGAGCGGATCCACACAGAACAGGGATGTTCCACACAGAACAGAGAGGGTTTAAAAGCTCAAACGCTGCGGATGGAGCAGAGCCAGCACAGCTCACAGACAAACTTCAGGGTTCTGGGAAGGGGAAGTTCTAAATGTTATGTTTGGTCTAGTTATAAATGACATGTTTATTGGTTAATAAATCTGAAGTTAATAGTGTTTGGTGTTTTATAAATGCTATTTTGTAGGTTGTGGCTATAAATACTGGGTTTGGCATTGTAGTAGTTAAACATACTGTGTTTGATAGTTATAAATACTGTGTTTGGTGGTTATAAGTACTTATTTTGGTAGTTTGTGGTTATAAATACTGTGTTTTGTAGTTTGTGGTTATAAATATAACCATTTGGTAATTATAATGCTGTTTTAGTAAGTAGTGGTTATAAATGCTGTGCTTAGTATTTTGGTAGTTACAAATGCTATGTTTGGTAGTCTGTGGTCATACATGTTGTGTTTGATGGTTATAAATGCTGTGTTTGATGGTTATAAATGCTGTGTTTGATGGTTATAAATGTTGTGTTTGGTAGTTTGGTAGTGGAAGTGTATGGGTTGGACAGAAGTGTCAGTTAAAGAGCTGAGAGTGATCTGTTGGTAGTTTGAAGGCAGGGCTTTGGCAGTGGTAGTTGTACCAGTTTTGTATGAAGTGAGATGTTTGGTAGCTGGTAGCTGTTGAGGGGTGTGGTGGTAGTTGAGATGAGGGTGTGGGGTAGTTGGTAGTTGAGTCTGTGTATGAAGTGGTTTTACCTGTAGTTTGGTGGGGTCCCTGTAGAGGAACGGAGCAGCTGGAGTTAAGTGCGGCGCAGAAAGGGTTGAAGGGCAACTGAGGAGCAGCGGAGCAGCTTTGCATTGCTAATGAAGAGCAGTCACGCTGCAGCCGCTCCCATGCTGACATTAGCATACAATGGCTGCTTGTGCTGTTCTCTTTACTATTCAGATCAGTCCACTGATACACACCCACACACACACACACGCTCCCTCAGAGACACTCTAATCACTCACATACACACATGTACTAATGCTTTCTCTCACACACATGCAAACAAGCATGCATACACATATCCTAACACACACATGAATACACACACACACAAACACAGAATGATTGAATGATTGCAGAACATCACAGTGTGCTTTACTACATGCTAGGATGATCCTGACCAACGAGGAGTTTTTTTTTCTATTAAGGTTCAAAAGAATGGAACAGTTTGGAGTCTCTGTAGAGCAAAAACACATGAACCATACACACCCTAAACACACACACACACACACACTCCATATTCCTGCATAGCCATGGTTAGAGAAATTGTAGGGCATGGTCTATGACTATGTTTGAACATGGTTGAAAAGACATGGTCGGACATGATAGGACAAGGTTGAACATGGTTGGAAAGACATGAATGGACAACCATATTGTGACAAACATGGTTGAAAATATTTGAACAACATACACGGTTTGACACGGATGGACAATTGTGGTCGGACATGGTTAGACAAACATGGCTAAACAAACGTGGTCAGGCAAATGTGGTCTGAAATGGTCGCGCAACAAACATGGTCAGACGTGTCAGATATTGTGGGAAATGGTTGGAAAAGGATAACTGTTTATGGAAAAGGTTGGACATTGTTGAACAAACATGGTTGGACATAGACAAACATGAAGGATAAACGTATCGGAAATGGGTGGGCAGTCATTCTCGGAAATGGTTAAACAAACATGTTTGGATGACCATGAACTGCCATTATCGAGCATGGTCTTACATGGTGAGTCAAACATGGTCAGACGTGATTGGTTTTGGTCGGACAACCGTGGTTAGTCATGGTCACATTAACATGGTCAGATATGGCCAGACAAACATTGTTGGACAAGCATAGTTGGATATGGTTGGAAGTTCATGATCAGACATGGTCAGACAACCATGATCAGACACGATGAGTCAAATTTGCTTGGACGACCATTATCAGGCATAGTTGGACAACCAAGGTTGCAGGTGGTCAGGTTAATATGGTCAGATATGGTCTGGCAAACATTGTAAGTCATAGTTGGTCATGGTAGGATGCATAGTCAGCCACGTTAAGACAAACATGTTCGGACACCCATGGTGTTTTTAACATGCATTCCATAATACAGAAGGATCAGTTATTATTGATATTAAATTTGACAGTATTAAATGAAATAGTCTAAAAAGTTCAATGACAATAAAAAACTTTTATTGCTAGTGTTATAGGTAATTTGAGCATTTAAATTGCTTATCATTTATTTATATACAATTTCTTGGTTTGAGGTAAAGACAATGCTATTCAGTTTTAATCACATGGAAGTGATTTATATGAAAAAATAATGTACTTCATTTTGAATTTATGATTTATTTACCTTTAAAGCAGTTCAGCAATATCAGTGGGAGAAAGGAAACACATCAGTAAACGTATCAGAACGCCCCAGTAGAAAGCACCCAGCTTACTTTCGCAGAAGAGAGCGGTTTTTGCTTTGGGGATCGGGGTAAATTTTTTAAGGATCATCATGCCATAACATTTCATGCTTATATATGTTACAACCCTTAATTCCACTGCAACTCCAATGACTGTGTCAAGTCCAGTGCATCAGTGTTCCGTCCATGAAAAAACACTGAACTGGTATCTAATAGTTCTAAACTTAACAAAGGCAGAAAGTTAAAAAGGTAGCACATCTATACACAACTGAGTGAGGAGTAACAGATGTTACCGTATCACTTTAAGCTAGATCACTACCTGAAAAGGAAGAATGGAGAGTAGCCATGAGCAAACCTTGGCCAGGGTCAAATGCAAGCAATAAACTAAACACGATGTGCAAGCAGTCCAGCTAATTTGGTCTCACAAACATGAGAATACTCATTTAAAGGGGACACAGAAAACATGCTAAATAAGACATGGAGAAGTAACAGAAACAGACAGTGAATAAATAGAGAAGTCTAGGATCGTAACTCTGTGTGGTAGTGGCGTTATCAGATAACCTCTGTAACTGACCACCAAAATAAATAAAATAATATTTTAAAAAGCATTAAAAGGAATTGCACAATTTAAGCATAACATGTTGGCTTAAAAAAAATTTTTTTTCCCATAACCCTAAAATAATATCAAAAGTAAACAGTCCATATACAGCCTTCATTCAGTGTCACTACCGACAGAAGTACATTACTTACAAGCTTAATGTAATGTGTCCTTATGTTATTGTTTAGAAGTCTTAATGCAGTTATTTGCCTGTAATCCTCTACAGGTTAGTTATTTGTACTTATATGTTCAGATTCCAAATGAAATAAAATTCTTCAACAGAGAAAAACAGCTATTAGTGCCATATTAGTGCCTGGTTTTGGCAAAAACAAACAAGGTACAAAAATGTACAGATTCATGTACATATTTCCCATAAATAAATGCAGCAGTGATTTGGTAATTAGTAGTAAAAATATATAATCAGGAGATCAATATTTGTACAATAAATACTAAGCAGTACTATTCTACACAACTTCACAGTGTTCTTTGGAAGTAAGGACAACCCAAATTGAAATCTAAAAGGAACAATTGGGCCACTGTACTTTTCATTAGAACAAATGAAACAAAACTACAGCTGAACTGGAGGTTTAGAAGAACATGACATGTTTGGGCAAATGCATGGAAAAATCATGAATTAAAGTCAATGATGGTCCATGTGTCTAACGGAGATCGCTCTCCTCCTCCTCAATGGTCTTCTTAATTCTCAGCAACATGGTTGTCTGCCACTGGTCCAGCCTAGTGATTGAGTCAAACTCCTTCACCTAAAAGATGATTGTGCATTTTTACATTAGCAACAGTGACTATAAATGAACTGAAGATTATACAAATCAGGAAGAATTTGAAGTACTTGGACTCTTCCTTCTGTTGTTGAACCTTCAATTGTTTGTTTACCCTTATTGTTGAACTATTCAAAGGTGAACTGAACTGAACGGCAACAAAAACTGAAAATGAACTTACAGCATTAGTAAATGCATCAGCATCCTGCTCCTCGTGTGCATTAAGAAGTTTCTAAAATCAAAAGGTCAATCATTGGTTTACTGAGACATAGGTAAACACACATTTAAGTCACAATGGTCTCTGCCTCCCATGGGTTTCTAGAACTGGTCTGGTTCCTGACTACCAAAATATAATGCATTCTAATGCATAGCTGATTGTTTTTTTTTTTAAGTTGATGGTAGACTGAATCAGTGGGAGGGTCGAGGCTCTGTTCTGTCAGACATTTGCAGCGATTGCTCCTCTCTCATTACATTTAAATAAAACTCAGGGAATGATTTAGCTTGTATTTTTCCAAAGAAGTCACAATTAAATGACTGTTAAAACTCTTCATGTGATGTCTTCCTACCTCTGAACTTACATAAATAAAAAAAAAAATTTCAACACTGCATATTTTAATATAAAACGAAAAACGGAGCTATCCAAGACATATGTTACAGTCTGTATACATTCACAGGTATTTTTAAGTAATATGAATCTGAAGAAATTACAGTGTAATTTATTGGAATTCTAACCTTGACTAGTTTGCACTCCCTGGCGTCCGAGAAAGCAGGAAACATTTCCTCATATCTCTGCAGAGCCAACTGGAAGAGAGGATAAATGAGGATTTATACCACCAAGCAAGACTGAAAGCTGAAATTGCTGTTATAAACATTAATACCCACCTTGGCGTTCAGCATGTCTACACAGAAGTGGCACAGTGCGGCCTTGAAAAAGTGGTCTTTAGCCCCATACTTCAGCAAGGTGTTGTCCATTGAGTACGTTCCAATCTGAACAGATTCACAAGTTTGTGTGGAGAACTATTAGTAACATTACTTACATTGAAATGGCAAAAAGCTGTTTTTTTTCTGTGTACAGAAGTACATACCTGCTCATATATTTCAATGGCTTTTTGGTACTGTTCCAGCTGTGCAGCATATGTAGCCACTTTAAGAAGGCACTTGTTGGCTGAACTATAGCAAAAAAGACAAAACAAGCAGAAACATTTGTGTTAGTAATGGTCATTATGCCAAAATTCAGAAACCTTAGTAAAATAACATAATTCCTTTTAGTCCCCATGTCAGGCCTGTTATTGTATATGTATTTTAATAACATCCGCTCACTCATTTAATTAGAATGGCTCCTCTCTAATAAAGAGGATGACAGGATGTAAAAAAAAAAAAGCTACCAGTCATCATTTTGTACAGCTTCTCATTATAAATAGGGTTATAAAGTTATTAGCCTTGTTATTTTAAATGAACACGGATGAAGTATGTTCATGTAATTAATGGATGAAGAATGAATCCATGGCTTATGAATGATAATGCAATCTTTCAACATACATGAAATGGTATCTCATGGTAGCTGCAAACCTAAACCCTGTCAGCATTTTTATTCATTTCTATGTAAAAGGCCTGACCACCTCAAAAGATTTGGTGACTCAAACATCCCCAGTTTCAAAGAAAGCAACCCTGTTGCTGTTACAGAGAAAATTAAAAATACCTGGTAGACTCTTCACCTTTGTAATAATCTGCAGCTTGCTCGTAGTGGGCGATCGCCTATGAGCATAAAAAAAAATGAACAGAAAATGGATGAAAGAGAATATCAGTATAGAACTAGTTAAACAGCTGTTAGTTGATTACATGGCATGTAATTCAGTCAATGGCCTGCTAAAGTGCTACCGGCCATCTGGGAAACCTCTTAAATAATGAGCAAGTACAGATTCCACTCACTTTATCAACGTCCAACAAGTCAGATTCGTAGATTTCAGCTATGGAGATGTGGTGTTTTGCTGCGATGGTGAAACGTCCCTGTTGAAACACAAATCAGGCCACAACAAAGAAAAAGCTGACCAAATCTGCCACTATATGGGCCATGCCATAGAAATTCACAGGTCTGGAATATGAATATGCTCTAATTTCCTCACCATGTCTGTGTAAATATCGATGGCTTTACCGAGACAACTGATGGCCTCTGAAGGAGGGATAAGATAAACATTTGTTAGTCCCACAAGGGGGTAAGTGGCTAGAATAAAAACAAAGAAAGAGCAGCATGACCAATAGAAAAAAAAACTACAGCACAACAAAAAGAAATGAGATGGAGACGGTGAAAAAAAAAACACTTAAGAGCAACTATTTCACAATTGATTAGGAACCCAGTCCTTTAAATAAAAGTCTCCAAATAGAGTACCTTGAGGATCTGCCTTTTTGTAAGCATTGCCGGCATCAATGAAGTTGACAGCAGCATCATGTTTGCTCTGGGTTTGCAGTCGCAGCCTGGCTGCTTTGCAGAAAGCATCTCCAGCGGCTGGAATAAAGAAGATACCAGACATTATGTAGTGACTTCAGTAGGTTTATTGTCATTTCACCTATACACAGTAGGTGTTGCTGAGACAATAAAGCACAAAGTATTACAGTAAACAATTTCTGCCCTACCACGCCAGTTCTTTGCCATCTTGAACAAATTAGCAGCTCTTACGTACATATCACAGGCCTCCTCTGCTTTGGAAGAGCTCCTAGACAAAAACAAACGTTTGGGCACATTTTAAATTTGCTGTGTCTGAACTGACTATATACCAACCTGATAACAACCAACTGAACCCGTTCTAACTACTAATTTATACCTGCCCTTATTCATTCATCCTAAAATACGTGTTACCAAAGCTGAAAATGAGTAAACTTACTGCCTTGCCGGGTTCAGGGAGCATGTCCTCTTTTAAACTCACCCAAAAAATGTCCCCAAAAACGAACCCGACGTCTTCATTTTCTTGTCAGCTTCGGCTATAAGAGCCACTGCCTCCTTCTCCTTTCCAGAATAGTCCATGTCGTGTCTGAGCTGGTGAGTTTTAAGGCTGAAAATGTGTCGTTATAAAATATGCTCCTTAACATCAGCCTCAACTGCTTTGTTGATGTTTTTGTGACGAGCAGGAAGAGCACTGGCTCTGACGCGAAATCTTAGGGAACGTCACCCAAAAGCTTCTTTTTTTAAACCTCGGAATAGACTACACGAACAAAGTTTTGGTTACACCTCTTAATTATTGAATTGAACTTGACAGGCCCGCACAGAGCCTTGACCTCAACCAACACCTTTGGAATGAACTGGAACGGAGATTGCGAACCAGGCCTTCTAGTCCAAAATCAGTGCCTGACCTCATAAACGCTCTACAGCAGTGGTTTATTATTATATTTTAAAGATACCCAAAATATCCCCATTTTTATGCATATCATAGATTTGTATAAATACGAATCTTCCACTCGACCGGGCCGTGAAAAAAGTTTCTGATATTAAAACGGTCCGTGACAAAATAAAGGTTGGGGACCACTGCTCTACAGAATGAATGGACACAAACTTAGAATGCCTTCCACAGATTTGTATTTGAATGCAATGTCATTACAATCCCTGCTGATGTAATGGTCAGTACCGTTGTCCTTATAGTGTATGTTGAATTCTTTATTACAAACCAAACATTTGTTAAACATAATTTTATTTAATTATTAGTTCATGAATAAATTATGGATGAGGCCTTGCAGTCAAGGAGTATTTTGTAATCATTTTACTGAGTAGAACAAAATTAAGGGGTAATAGAAGCTGTACATACACAACATACAACACAAGTAATGTGAACAATGTCACATTAAAATTCCATATATTAAAATAGTTCGTATTTGAATGGAATGTCATTGAAGTCCATATTGGTGTAATGGTCAGGCATCCCAATACTTTTGTCCATATAGTGTATATGGGTATATAGGTTAAAGTGTGCAAGAATAGCTAGAGGCCTGCAAACTACACTGTGACCTGTTTCCACATCGGTTGTCTTCGTTTTTCTAGTTGGTACCCCAATTGTGCCTCAGTCCCTTAGATCCAAGCGTTTCCAGTGTAGAGGTCGTGAACGCGAAAGGAGGCCGTTTTGGAATTTTGCGATGGTGTAAAGTTGGGAATAAAGGTACTGTTTTATTTTAGCGACTCGTTGTTTTTGCTGTAAAATGTGTTTGCGAGCGAATGTGTCGTTCTCGAAGCAGGCATGGGTGCTCTTTGTGGCCAGGACTGGTGCGTGACTGGGATAATCTGCTGACCATTACGGCCCGGAAGAACATTTAAACGGACTGAACCGAATTACGATTAAAATGCTGGGTGTTTTATTAAAAAAAAAAAACCTCACGACGTGCATATGTTAATTGCATGGTTATGACAATGGCATCGTCCTAACACAAAGAGAACGAGTCAAGAACTTATGATGAATGAGTTTCGTCCCAGTGTGTGGATAATGTAACAGCAACTGTGCTCAGTTTAGACCTCGTGGCCTACCTGGGAATTCCCATTGCCACCAAAAGGTTGAACAGACAGGGCCCCACACTGAGTAGAGAACCACTGTAATGCACAAGTAACTCTTTTCTTTTTACTCCTGGCAGATCACACTTCTAAGGCACACACATGGAGTTCCCCATTCGAAGGCGGCCTGGTAATCTAGGCACTCCAACCCTCAGGAGGAGAATGGACAGAATTTTACCTTTCTCTGAACGCCGCACGTCCAAAGTGTGGGACCACTACACCCAGCTAAGCATGTACCGAGTCGAATGTAACCACTGCAAAAGGCAGCTGTCTTTCCACAACAGCACCACCTCAATGAGGGAGCACTTGGGCCGCAAACACAGCATCCGTGATGGAGCAGTTCCCCCTCCCAACACGGCCGATGTCCATAACCCCTCAGCTCTGCATCAACAAATAGTTCAGTCTAATTTGCTTAATAGCAGATTTGCAACATCCAGTGGTGCAGCCGACGCTGCAGCAGGTGTGTTTCAGCACATAGTGCCTGTTGTTGTAAAGGAGGAACAACATGAGCAGCTGCCATCTGATGGAGGTGAAGCCAAACATGCCTGCTCCACATATCCACCTGTTTCTGCTGGTGGAGGAGGTGCTCCTTCAAATGCAAATGTCATCTCAAACCAAGAAATGGACTTAACATATGCATTTTCTCCTGAGGAGATCAACAGTGCGCTCACCAACAGTGGTGGTAGCCAAAACAACAGCGGCACTAGGGGATGCAGTGACAAGCGGGCTGGTGTCTTCACTGATCTCATATTGGAGATGGTGTTTAGAGACCTCCAGCCTCTGTCGGTGGTTGAAGAGAGAGGATTCAGACTACTGCTTAGCTGCCTTGAGCCTAATTATCCAGTGCCCTCACCTTCTTTGCTTGGGAGCCTTCTGTGGCATCGTTATCACATTCTCAAACAATGCCTTCAGCGGCATCTTCAGACTGGTCTGGCTCCTCGCTGTATGGCACTCTGCACAGAACACTGGCGATCCATAGAAAGCTGCGGGGTAGATGGGAGAGGTCAGTCGTACTTCACCGTCAGTGCACACTTTGTTGACTCCAACTGGCGCCTGGCCCGTTGTGTTCTAGAGACTCGCCCAGTACCAGAATACAAGGGAAACTCAGAGAGTTGGCATGTCAAGTCTGTAGAAATCTTAAAAGCAGTTCTTTCAGAATTCAACCTTCCTGAAAATTATGTATTCTGTGTTGTTTATGACACTCCCTGGACTGCTGAGGACAGGAGGCAGGACAACTTATCACTCGATCGGGAATATCAACAGGAATTTCCTGGACCCAGTCATGCACCTGTTCCTCCCCTTCCCCAGGGTTGGGAAGGTGTTCTTTGCGCTGGGGAAGCTCTTAAGCTCTGTGTCCAGGAGGGACTTTATGTAGAGACTGTGAGACAGGCGCTTGAAGATGCCCGTGGAATCGTTCTACACTTCCAGCATGACATGAGTGCTGCAGGAGCTCTGAATCAGAAAGCAGAGGCTGCTAACAAGGGTGCAGCACGCCTAGTCCTAGATGATCCAGGCCGCTGGGCAACAGCGATTGAAATGTGCGAGAGCATACTGGAGCTAAAGTGGGTGGTCAGCTCTGTGCTGGAAGAGCAAAAGGCTGCACCTAATTTAGCTGACCATCAGTGGCGTTTATTACATGAACTGGTGCCGGTGCTAAGGACTGTGCGCATTGCAGCGTCTTTCCTCAGTGAGGACATCAACTCTGCTATTTCTGCCTTGATGCCGTGTCTCCAGGGAGTGTCCCGACTTCTAGGGCAGAACATGGTTCAGTGCAGCTGCCCTGTAGTTAGAGGAGTTATGGAAAGGATCCGCGCTGGCATGGAGAAGCGCTGGAGGCTGAGTGACGAGGAAGCTCTGCTTGAAAGTCCTGCTGTCCTGTCCTCATTCTTGGACCCAAGATTTAAAGAAATGCGATTTCTCAGCCCACACGCGCGCAGCAAGCTGCATGACAAGGTCAAAGAGCTTTTGTCCGTCCAGGCTTATTCAGATGATGGGGAGGTAGAACCAGAAATAGACAGAGGCTTGGAAGTAAGAGGAGGCGAAGCAGGAGAACCTGCGGTTTTGGGATTAGATGACCCCTTGCCTATCCCCACAGTAGCATCTCTGGATTCACCTGAGTCATGTGCCTCAGCGGAGGAGGGCGACAGCATTGAGCTGCAGCAGAATGAGACCTTTGCAGCCGTCTCATCTCCAGAACAGGTGAACGAGAACATGCTTACTGGTTCTCCTTCTAAAACAACCAGTGGCCATAAAAAAACAGCCAGTGTGGCTGGACTGACCTCACCGCTGAGAAGTGAGCGGCAGCTCAGTGCTCGAATGCGAATGAGTCCCTTTCCTCAAACCATGTATGATATTCTTCTAGGGGAAGATCCTACTGAACGTATGCCTGAGATCCATCAGCAATTGGAAAATTATATAGCAGAGCCACTGTGCAAACGCAGCCTCTCACCTCTCCACTGGTGGCGTAACAAGGAGCATCGCTTCCCAGCTGTGGCCCGACTCGCGCGGAAATATCTGGCAATTCCAGCTACTGCTATCTCTGCCGACCGGGCTTTCGCTCCAAGGGAGTCTGCTGTGGCGCACAGGAGAGCCATGCTAGGGCCTAAGCATCTTGACCATGTCTTGTTTCTTCATCAGAACTGTGATTATGTGGAGCAGCTCAAAGGTGGTCCTTCTGGGCACCGAGAGAGTGACCATAATAGTAATGTCAGTGGGAACCAAAGTAGAGAGAGTCTCTATCAGACTTTGGTGTCATATGACAATAAGGTCTGAGTGACGAGAGCTGTAAGGACTGTACATGGACACATGACTCTTATGCACAGATCTGTTAAGAGTTAAAACTTCTTGAATGTAAGAAACTGGAAATGGACACAATCATATTTGTAATACATATCAAAATAAGCTCCTTAGGGCCTATTGTTTAAAAAGCCCTGATATTCATGAAATATTTGCAAGGTTTCAATTTAACACTTGTGCAGCTATTAAGATTATATTTACAGTGACCACAGAAATTCCTATTCCGTACACGGAAATGACTACACTACCTTTTTTTTTTAGTGTTTGGGCTCTGGGAGTTCTGGAGAATAGTCTGATTGTTGTCTTGTGACTCTTAATGTGACTCTTAATAATGTTATGCTTAATGGATATTTTTACTTGCTTTCTAGATATAGCTTAAGTGATATGAGTTGAGTTACAGGGTAAAATATACTGTTACTTAAAAGGTATAGTGTCGCAAGCATTGCATTTGTGATGTTCACGGAGAAAGTATTGCCAAGTACATGCATGCATTTCAACGTTATTGTTTCTTCCATGTATGCTTTAATCGGAAGCTGACATGTTCTGTAACTTGTGGCATCAAGTACTGGTTATCTTCTTTAAACTGTAATCCATGTACTGCATGTCAAATTAAAGTGTAGTATGAAACATTGGAAAAGAAAGAGCTGCTGTGAAAGTAGTCAATAGTTCCTGTCAGAGATGATTTTATTTCAAGCAAAATTTGAGTACATTATTAATTTGGATTCTTTCTACAAAAGATGTCTTAAAACTCGAATATACCAGATTCCTAGACAAACAAATGTTATTAGTAGGCTGTCTCCGTTCCAAAACAATCATGAGCGTTCACATCATTTCTTTAGGATTCTGCCTCATATCAAAGTGAAAAAAACACAAACTTATGTTTCAGGTAAAGCACTTGTGGAAGAGTGAAAATCCACATGTCTACTGAATAAAGCATAAATTGCAAAATATCATACTAGAAACTGGAAAGAATTTAGGATGAACAGTTGTGATGAGTATTTTTCTTCTTGATGCTATATCTGTGTCTTTGAACGTTAATATAAAAAATATTTAAAAACTATTGTACACACCTTACACTGATGCTCACAGGACGATTCAACCACTGACCATGTTTTGATAATTATCAAGAAATGTAATCTTTTTTAGCCTGTAAAACTCGGACCAATTACTTCTTAAAGAAAAATTATGGGGTGTATAAAACATACCATATGAAGCTCATGGAACATTTTTCTAATGTGTTGAAGGTGTTGAAGACCTATAATGTTACGTGTTACATTGAGTGTGTCAAATGTATTAATTTGAAAATTAATACGGCAATAACTTGGTCGGTTAGGATTAATTACATGTTTTTACGGCACCAGAATGTGCAAAACGAGTAACAATAAATCTAAAAATATATAGACTGCCTCAAATCGAAGGACTTTTCAGCAAGCTACTGTAGCTGTAGGTAAATATGCAACGGGTGTTTTAATTTGTATATAATTGGTCTAAAAACCTTTAACTAACCTTTCAAATCGTCAACATGACATTTGAACCATTGCTTTTTAACAGTGTTGTTAATGTTGCTGTGACATTCCGATTTTTGTACACTGTACAAGCTTGTTTGTTCCATTAATAGCTCCATCATTCCTGCTAATATGAATTTACGAACTCTTCAAGGGAGTATGAGGATTGTCTGGAGGCATGATTGATTTTTTCATTTTACAGTTGCATTTTTGAATCACTACGCATCACTCCAGCTTACTGTCATCTCTAGTTCAGCCTAGGTCAAATTATTTCTATTATATTATTAGTTTATATTATTTCTTTCTACAGCAAAACAAGGATGCATATAGCATTTGTCACAGATTGGGGACAGTTGCACTGTGCATCATCTGGTAATCCAATTACAGGTGACCCCTTTGTGAATGCAGAGTAATCAGGCTAGTGGCAACCTCTGACCAGAAGCTCCTTTGTTTTCAGTGGCACCATGCAGTTTACAGTCATGGTGGAAGATCGACCAACCATGCATTAACAAGGCTAAACATCATGATTTCCCAGAGCACTTAAAGGTACCACCTCCGTAACCTCATGAGGTACATGCACCTTGGGACACACCGTCATAGAGGTCTAGCCCCCCCCTTAAAGACTGCATTGTTTCTTGAATGGGCTTTTGTGATGCACATTAAAAAAATAAAATGGCACTGAAATAGGACCAACATCATCAGAAACAGCTGGTTTTGTTGTTTTTATTTGCCAATAAAAGTGTCTCAGCCAAAGCTGATACACAATTTCAGTACTGATGCGCTTCATAATTTTATTGTTGTAACGGAACTGCTGGGTAAAGGAGAATGAGGATAGATACAAATGAAAACACGAAATGTATCTGTATTTATTATTAACAACAGCGTGAAAACACAAACTACGGGACTATGAATGTACAGGGCACTCCCAGGATCCAAATCATAGGGATTGTGGTTGACTGACCAAGACAACTGTAAACGCAGGGGTATACTTACAGATGACAGGGAAGTTGAAACACTTGGGGAAGGAGAGCAGGAAGACAGACAACAGGTGGGACCACAAACAGGGGCAGGATTGTGGCAGAACAGTAAAATAAATAAATAAATAAATCCTTAATACATGTCTCAGAAAACAAAAAAAGACTGGGACAGGATGTGACAATCAGTAATTTAATTAACTGGATGTTAAAATATGATTTGAACTAAACAACAAAAGAAAGACAAAGATAAATACAAACAATTACCCTTTTTCATACTTTGACAAAGACGTGGATTTTCTATTACCATTTTAAGGTCCAATATTTTACTAACATCGGTTTAAAAAATGCGGTCAGAACAGGTTAAATGCAATATATGTCAAATTACTGAATCATTACAACTCAATTGATTGTAATATGCATTTAACAATGAAGAACCAAGTTTCTAAAAGAAATAATCTCTGCCACATGTGCCTATCAAGCACACCATCAGTTTGGAACTTATGTAATCAGTACACAGACTCACACACTAGCAGGACTTTACCAGGATGTTCAGCATATGTCACATAGGGACAACATGGGTTGAAGTCAAGGGTACAGCTGTATAAGGAAATTTTGGTCTCAAAATTCAGTGACATGACTGGCTTCAGTGAACAATATATTCATTAAAACATGCTTTAGATGTCCAGTAATGCTTTAGATGTCCTCATTTAGGCCTTGGCTTGTGGCTCCACTTGGACAAGCAGTGAGCGACTTTTTCCTGTCTCATGTGTCTTTGTGCGCCGTAAATCTTTGCCTTTACGAAAAGCCTTGAGGGTCCACCATAAAAATAAAGGGCTTATACAGATATTTAAGAACTACTTGCAATGAAACATTTATCTAATATAGTGCTCCCCAGACTATGTTCTAAGCATATTTTAGTGTCTGTTCTGCTAAAATACTAATATTCCAACTAATTAGCTATTTAACAAGCCCTTTAGGAGGTCAAGTGGGTACAAGCATGTTTATGTACACTACTTATGTATAATGATACTGTGTAAGGCTGTAGAGCTGTGGTTCTTCCAAGCATGTGGAAGCAGAATTGTATATGCTGCAGTATTTGTCTCCCTATGTCAGTTTAGGAAACCTACTAAGTTCAGTGCATGTCTGTCTTTTATCTTCTCCTATTTTGCGCTTCTTGAATTTCTTGAACTTGGTGGCATAGTAATACTCCACACACTGGGCCACAGATTTGGTCTGCAACTGTAGAAAAGATTATTTGTTCCACTAATAACTCAACATAAAGTACTCATAATACGTTTTGTAATGCCTTTTGATTTACCATGTTTTGAATTAGCTGGAAGTCCTTGTTGTGCCTGAGGAAAGTTTTCCAGAACAGTTTTGTCTCCTGAGAACACCAGTGGTCTGTTCCTGTCGTTTAAAGTGTGGTGGGTTTGAGAATACGGACTTTTATTATTCTTTATTATTCTACTATTATTGTTATTTACTTTCTAATACAATAACAGCAGTGAAGCCTGCTTATCTGTGCCAAATCCAGATGAAGTATACCTGCATAGTGGTAATCATTTAGTGGATGGGAGGAGGTTCGAAAATCTCCTCTAATTAAGAGCAAATCCAGGGCAGCCTAGTTCAAAAACATCTGTCAGATATGGCATGTATAACTGGTTAATGTAATAATAGATCAAACATTAATTATATGGCTGAGGTGACAATACTAGCATGTCTCCTTGGACGTCATGTAGACAGTGAAGGGCAAGTTCAATGTTGGTGCCCCCTCCTGGTACGACACTTGAACAGCACATGTTCAAAAACCCTGTAACTGTGGCATATATACACAGATGCATTTACATGTTATTTCAGTTCTTTCAGTAAAACAACCAAACAGAAATTTCAACGATCCTAACTAAAATTACTGCTACAAAACAGTTTATCTAGAAACAGTACAATGATAAGTTGTATGTAGTCTGTAAATAGCACTACTTAGCTACATCACCCTTGTAGATTGAGTATAAAACTCAAAAAGCATACTTTAGACACCAGTCCTTGCTGACTATTTAGGGGATGAATAAAATTACGTCTTGTCGGACATGATGCAAATTCGTGTTTTATTCCTGTGTCACATTGTTCCATTAATTCTAAATCTTCAATAGACCTCCACGAATAATGCTTGAAAATCTAATAAACTCTGAGGTACATTTAGTAATGTGTGTGTGATGGAGATAAAAACCTTTCTTTTGGGTTTCTGGGTTACTGGGGAGGTCTCCCCATGGAGCCCAGACAAGCTGGGCAGGGTGTTCATCACACTGCACCAGCAGTCTGTTGCGCAGTGGAGGGATTTCAGCCTGAAAATCAGAGCCTATGTTGATCCTTCTACAAAGAAAAAACATATAATATCAAGATCAACTTTGAGAAAATTGTGGATGGGCATTCTTCATCCTAAGATAAAAAATAATAAACTATTGCAGTGGTGTTCACCTAATTTGCGATTACACTGGAATGACCAGGAAACAAAGTGCCTGTAGTCTTAACAAAAGTGAGCATAGTGGAGTTGACTTACGGCTCTGTGCTGGCAACGGAACTGCCCATTTTTAAAGAGATCATGTCTTTCTCATCTATACAGAAAAAGAGAGGGAGGAAATGAAATGCTATTGATCACAGTAGAATAAAGCAGCAAAACCCATGAAACATTCACAAAACGTGAAAAGTAACCCATTTGTTTTAAGAAGGTTTCAAATAGTTAAAATAGTTCAAATTGTTAAAAAAATAAAACAAAAACGTGGTTTCTTATGAGATAAGAAACGGGGCAGTTGGTAGCCTAGTGGTTAGGGCATTCGCCCTGCGATTGGAAAGTCCAGGTTTGATTCCCAAGACCACTAGGCACCGCTGAGGTACCCTGAGCA
>JBBPCW010000084.1:10640075-10652326 GCA_037974425.1 Phenacogrammus interruptus | reverse complement strand
TAAAAGCCCTCAAAACACTAACAAAACAGAACCAAAGACAACTGAAAAGCAGTGGCCCCTACTGGCCACTGACCGACGCGTAACAGTCATCTACATTTAGGTTAAGGAAAATTGTGTAAACTGAATGTGCATGAAACTAAATCAGATTTATTTTGACAGATATAGCTAATTTGAAATAGAGCTTTCATACTTTTAGATTTTAGAGTAATTAAAGTATTAGAGTAATACATCCATATCTCAGAGATCTCCTTGTATTTTACTGTGTTGTCTGTTGTGCACATGTTTGTGGTCTGTCTGTAATACGAAGCAGGTTTCTGCTCAATGGCTTCCAAAGACGTGAAGAGCCGGGGTGTAAAGTCCCTGAAAGAGGTGCAAACAGTTACAGAGGGGTTGAAGATACTCTATCGACAGAAGCTGCTTCCTCTAGAGAAGTATTACAGCTTCTCTGACTTCCACTCTCCAAGTCTGGAGGATGCAGACTTTGACAATAAACCCATGGTCCTGGTGGTGGGTCAATACTCAACAGGAAAGACAACCTTCATTAGGTAAATAATGAAGATTTTTGATTAATTACTCATCTCAACCCACACTTTTCTTTATTGTATTTGCTGCAGATTTACAGGGACTACACTTAAACACTTATGTAAATGTGTTAGTGTAGCCACCATGGGTAATTTCCAACTATAGACAGTTCTGAACAAGAAAAATAAAACTATATAGAGCAGGTGTGATGCATGCAGTAATACAAGCAATATATTGTTACTTAGTAGTACAACATTTTCTTGCTTTTTATAATTTATAATTTTATAATATGTTTGCAGTACAGTAATGCGGATCAGGAGTCGCGGATTCAGTCACATACAGATTTTTTTTGAGAACCGAACTGCAGATATCCTCTGCCTTTTTTTTGCTTTTTTTTGGCAATAATTAAATTTTTTCTGGATGTTTTCACACAAGGGGACCCGTTCACCTCGCCACAGTGTCCTAATACTTTTGTTCCGCGAGTTGCATATCTTGGCGGGGAAAGCACTCAGACACTTCAAAATTGGTAGATCGGTAGATCTCCAGGAGACCTTTCCAACGAGCCCTGATTTGCATTTTTACCCTGATTAGATCAAGTTTTATTCTCCGAAAACCATTCACCTCGCTGTGGTGTCCCAATACTTTTGTCTCGCAACCTTCTGAGTTGCATATATTGGTAGGGAATTTAAATTCCAATACGGGTTTACGTTTACATTTTCTTCAGGGGTAATGCATTACACTGAGTTTAAAATGAAATTAAAGTGTTCTGGGGCATATTTGGGGGCACATTTAGGGTTTACTCTATAAAAATAAGCATTTTTAAGCATGTTTCTACCAAAAACACAATTGTTTTTAACTATACACGGGTGCTCTTGAACATAACCCCTGCAAAAAGCATGTAAGCATTGTTATGACAGTTAAGTTCACCTTTTGCATGGTTTTATGTGTGTATGCATGTTTCAGGTATCTCCTTGAGCAGGACTACCCAGGAGGCAGAATAGGACCAGAACCCACAACAGACTGTTTCACTGCCCTTATGCATGGGGATGTACCGGGGGTCATCCCAGGCAACGCACTTGTGGTAGACCCTAACAAACCTTTTCGCAAACTCAACCCATTTGGGAATACTTTCCTCAATAGGTGAGTGCAAGAGGATGTAACTGAACTGCCAGTTTTTAGACACGATGACCTTGTATGATGCACATAGGCTGCATTATTGTTTTCGTTTATGTTAATGATATTTTATTCCAGGCCATTTTGAACCATTTCTTTCGATCCATTCATCACTAAATGCTAACACAATGAAAGAGGCAGCTGACAGTTATGACTTAGTGACATAGAGAGGTGCAGGTAAACTGTGCAACAACTCAGTAACTGCAAATCCAAAAAAGTGCACCTTTAGAGTGCAGATAAAATTGCAAATAAGCACGATATAAGCATTTTGAATAACTTGAACAGTGTGTGAACAGGTAGCCGGTGCATGGTGGAGAAGAAAAATGTCTGGGTTTTTTAGGTGTGGCTCAAACCGCGAACCTAAAACCTGAAACAGAAGGAACCAGAGCAGACTCTGGAGAGAGGGCGGGGGCAGTAGAGCGAGAGAGAGATTAACTTCACGTCATCTTTGGCATGTCAAACTGTGGGAGTGTTAGAGTTGCCAAGCTTTGGAGCACTCAGGGTTCAACATTTAAGACATAAAATAAATCTAGTGAGGAGGAAATTGAAAATTATATATGACAAATACTGAACCTCTTTGTGCTTCGTCATTTCATCGATATTGGGTTCAGATAATGAAAAAGCGGAGTAAATAAATGATACCAAGATGCGAACTATGCAGGCTCTTTTTGCACCAGACGTGTTGTGAATGCTGTAAACTGGTTTCTCCTCTTCCAGAAGAGAATTTACATTAAAAAAAGCAGACCTAATATTTCTGGTTTGTCTGAGATGTGTTTGAGTGGCTTGGTGTAAATAAATAGTGTGGATCTAGTGTGGATATTACATGTAAGAGACATGCATTAAAATGACACATAGAAAGAGTCTTGTCGATCCTTCATGAGCTCAGTATTTCTTTGCGGTTTTAACTGTTCTTGTTTTTGTAGGTTCCAGTGTGTCCATTTTTCAAACCAGGTCCTGGAGAGCATCAGCATAATTGACACGCCAGGGATTTTATCCAGCCCCAAGAAAAGGATATTCAGAGGCAAGACAGAGCAGACATTTTCAGTACATTGATTAAGTGCAATGATACATATCTTCAGTTTACCATCATAACTGGTCCCTACTGGGGTGGAGGTAGCTCAGTGGGTAGGATACTTGCCTCCAGACCAAGAGGTCATGAGTTCGAATCCTACCTTCAGCATACCACCCCTGGGTCCCTGAGCAAGACCCTTAACCACAAGTTGCTCCAGGGAGACTGTCCCCTGTAGGAAGGGAGTGGAAGTCACTTTGGATAAAAGCGTCTGATAAATGCCATAAATGTAAATACTAGCTTTCCTTTCTGAGTGATGCATTTTTAGTTAACTTTTTCAGATTTAATATCAAGCTAGAAATGTCTTTGTTGTTCCTAGGCTCTACTGAATGTCTTTTTTTTATGTTGTACAACTGCAAGTCATTTCCAGAGGCGGGGCTGTATTCCTACTCAATGATGTCATCCTCACCATCCATAAGTTACAACCGTATTACTAATTGCTTGGGGAGTCAAGGCCTCTGCTGATGTCAGATCATTTTTTAAAAACTGTATGCCATAAAACACAATATTTTTTATAAAGGGAAAACTGACCAAAGATCAGTTTTTGAGACCTGCACAGGAGGAAATTCAATTTTACGTCGACACTAAACCTGGCTGTTAGAGTTTAGAGTTTTCAGCAAACCCGCCTTTAGCCAAAAAGTGTCCTAATTCCTCAAAAGCAATGTAGCTTTAAGATCTCCGTAGCCATTAAAGTAACAGCTTGAGACAATCAGCATGATGTTAACTAGTGAAGTTTTCACAGCATGTTAGCAATATGAGCCTCATAGCACCAGTACTAAACATGAAACTAAACTTGCTTGAATTATACTTTTAGCAAAACTATCACTTTAACCAAAAGGTGTCATTTAGTGTAGTTTAATGCAAAAAACTCAATCTTAGTGGAACTCCCAGTAGGTAATGTGCTACCCTGCCCAGGGTAAGTCCCTGTGTCACACCCATTGACGTTGGGATAGACCGCAGGCACCCAAGAATCCTTATGAGGATTAAACGATTAGTGAGTTATGGTGCTGTCCAAACATCTAAAGCTTTAAATGGCTCTAAATAGTCAGTCACAGTGTGGTTATGAATATGTTGCCTGATGCCTGAGATATTTAGGTATGATAGTTTTTAGATCAGCCTTTGGCCTAAAACTATTGGTTTATCAGCATTACCTTTAAAATCTCATAAACTACCTGTTGGTTGACTGATTTAGGGAAGTAAATAAAATGATCCTTTTTGTTCTGGTTCTCATCACCACCACTCTAACAAAATTTGAGGTGACAGTTTTCTCTAAAATTAACCTTTTCACATCGAACGACTCTGAATTTTTTTATTACAGTTCAGCCATTTAGTTACACTAAAATTTGGAAAAATAATCTTTATGACAGACAATGTGTTCAAATTGTTACTGCAAAGATGTTTTTCAATAACACTGTCAGAGACGTATTTGGATTCTTTGAGACCATAATCGTAGGACCATAATCTTTAAATCTAAATTGCACAAACCACCCCATGTCAACAAAATAATTTTGCACGAGTCACATTTGCTAAATGGGGTCAAAATGATGGTCTAAACACTAATAAACTAAGCCTGCTAAGCTTATTAATTAGATATCTTAAAGTTAATGTTAGAAAATATAGTGTTCTGACAGTGTTTTAAAGGTGTGTTGTTAATTAAGCAACATTGTAAGTGGTGTTTCAATGCTTTTGACAGGATATGACTTCCCAGCGGTTCTCCACTGGTTTGCGGAACACGTGGACCTCGTCATCCTCCTGTGTGATGCCCATAAGCTGGAGCTGTCTGAGGAGTTCTCCCGCACCATCGCAGCCCTGAGGGGCAACGAGGACAAACTGAGGGTGGTTCTCAACAAGGCCGACATGGTAGACTCCCAGCAGTTGATGCGGGTATACGGCGCCCTCATGTGGTCGCTGGGGAAAGTTTTCCACACCCCAGAGGTCCTAAGAGTCTACATCGGCTCCTTCTGGTCTGCTCCACTGAGGAAAACGGACAATCGCAGGCTGTTTGAGCAGGAGGAAGAAGACCTGTTTGGTGACATCCAAAACCTGCCTCGCAACTCTGCCCTCAGAAAACTAAATGACCTGGTGAAGAGGGCACGCCTCGTGAGGGTAAGGCCCTGGCGACAGCAGCACTGTGTTATAAAGTCTCCACTTTCAGAAACACTGTTCAGAGGTTCCAGTCATAAAACATTATGACTGCAGATACATTTATACAACGATTCTAACATGATGCTCATATTCTTTGCCTTCAAAGATTTCCAGTTCACCCCCGGAACCTGAGACACACTGTAGATCTGTCCACCGAAGATGATGATAATGACAGCAGTTTAAAACAGATAATAGTTATAATAAAACAGTTATAGTGCCTAGTATTCAAAAATATGAAGTGATCAAACCTACAGGCAGACAAAAAATTATTATCAATAAGAAACATAAAGTATTTATATAATAGTATTAATTATAGCATAGTATTTTTTGTTCCAAAATACTTCCAAAAAACATCAAAAAAATACTTACTATTGTCTATAATCTACATTGTATAGGTTATTAGTAGTTTTTATTAGATTATTAGTTATGATAATATAGTGTATTATTATATACAACAAAATGGTCTAACATTTTGTCAAATGGTGTCGCTGATTTGAAGGCACTTCTTGAAAAAAGATGAATGAAACATCCTATTTGTTTACTGTCTACAGATGGCTGGATCAGTTCATTCAGCATATGTTACGTGGCAACTGGTTTTAACAGGCTGCATCATTATTCCCAATAACACTTCTAGCAGTTTTCTCTAGAGATGGCAAAGACTGTAAACACCAGTCTGGGAGGAAGGTCCCCACTGACTACAGAAGCAAAACACTTCCTCTTTATTTCATTTGTTTTGCTTTGTCATGTGATTCTCATCAGATTTAAATGCTTAAAAAGCATTTTTAAACTACTTTCTTTTTCCATTGTGTATGCTTTTCGATATGTACTTCAATATGGGTTCCTTGTCAAAAGCAGAGATCAAGGGTGGCTCTGTATTATTTTTAAGAACTACCACTGTATCATTATTTAGAACTATTATTATTACATTTACATACATTATATTTGAAATTACTGTTTTAGGTACATATTCATCTCATTAATTACCTTTTACGTGATTACTGTATAGTTAATATGTTCATCTCCAGTTATTATTCAGTATATTTTAGAGGTGGGCATAGATTAATTTTTTTTTAACGACGATAACCCCCCCCACCACCACCACCACCTCCACAGAGAGACCGAGACAAGTTTAAAACGTGCGTGAACCGGACAAGTTACTGAAATATCAAGGTGAAATTCATCATAGCTTGCTAATGTAGACCCAGCTCCCTCTGTCCGGGGGAGAGACAGGTTGAAAACGTGCGTTAACCGGACAAGCTCACTCTGTCCGGAGGAGAGACTGAGACAGGTTTAAAGCGTGCGTGAACCGGACAAGTGGGGGGAGGGGGGGATGGGGGGGCGTTAACACGTTAACGGCCCAGCACTAGTATATTTTTTTCAATTGTTTTTGAAATGTGGGGGGTGGGGCAGTTCACTCAGTTTAAAAGTACTGTTCATAGATAATAGACTTTTGTCAAAACATGTTTTCTAATAACAGGGATATTATTTGTCATTGTCCTACTTGCAGAAGACATTACAGGTAATAAATAAATGCTGATAAAATCACTATGATTCTTTTCTTTGGACCTTTACCAAAAATTTTTTTGAGAATTTTCCTTTTCTCAGGTCTCAGCAGTGTTCCCGCTAATCACTCTGCTGTCCTCTGATTGCAGGCTCATGCTTACATAATCAGCTCCCTGAAGGAGGAGATGCCCCTCGTCTTCCGCCGAGACAACAAAAAGAGGGATCTAATATATGATCTACCAACCCTTTTCTCCAGGATCCAACAGCAGTATCAGATCTCACCTGGAGATTTCCCTGACTGCGCAAAGATGCAGGTGTGTAACAACATGAGTGTGTTTGCATTTACAACATGGCCACTACCTTTACATTGTAAAATAATATTAGTTTTTCAAACCTGAAATAGGTTATAAACCAGAGCAATAATATAAAAAAAAAACGTATATATCTATGTGTGAACTGGACTTTATATAGCAAACTCCCCCATCTGTTAGACACAACTACTGGTATAACTTTTTCAGTTTCCTTGTTTAGCTTTGCAGTTAGTAATGACAAAATAACAAAAAGAACAGCAATGAAGCAATGGTTCTCTTTCTGAACCTGAATCCTAAAGTGATTACTCATAAGTACCAGTTTTTTCATTGTGCCTTCCTTCGTTAGACGTTACTGAATTGTGCCCAAGTTGGCGAGGGATGTTAAAAATATTGTTAAAACTTGTTAACTGTGTCCTTGTTAACTGACATTTCTACTTTGACAGGAGCAACTCATGAATCATGACTTCACCAAGTTTAAAGCTCTCAAACCCAAACTCATGGCTAATCTGGATGAGCTCCTGACTGCTGACATCGCTAAACTAATGCCTCTTCTGCGGCAAGAGGAGCTGGAAGCAGCCGACAAACCTGGAGTGCAAGGTGGTGCCTTTCTGGGGATGGATAGAGGCCCTTTTTCTGAAGGAAACCCTTTCTATTACATGAGGGCTAGTGAGGAATGTGAGGAGGTATCTGGTGAAAGCTGGGTGGTCTCTAAAGATAAGCCTAAATATGATGAGATCTTCTACAGCCTATCTCCTTATGAGGGCAAGCTGAGCGGTACCAAAGTGAAGGACTGGATGGTCAGCACCCGGTTGCCCAGCTCAGTCCTGGGCAGGATTTGGAAGCTGTCAGATGTGGACTGTGATGGCATGCTGGATGATGAGGAGTTCGCTTTGGCTGGCCATCTGATCGAGGTAAAGCTGGAGGGCTTTGGGCTTCCACCAAAGCTCCCTGCCCACCTGGTGCCACCGTCCAAAAGAAGACGCAAAACATCAAACACAGAAAACAAGGAGGACTGTAGGGACTCATAGGGGCGTATCTGTAAATATAAGGCTGTTTATAGGTAAAACCTATGAACAATGATCAAAATGTTAAGATAAGAATGCATTTAAAGACAACTCACATGAAGAACAAAAGTAATTACAGATGTTTACATACACCCGTGTTGTGTGATACCACTATCTATAAAACTTTAAATGAAATTTCATCACAATGTATAAGGATATGGTGGTGTATGCATTATGTTTTTGTGTTTGTGTAGGATAATTTTTCAAAGCTTATGCTTATTTTTTGTAATTTGTAATTTGATGTCTGAGTATGGTATTTAAAAAATAGTAATGTGATGCTAAAATGAAATGCAGGCAAGCATTCCAGTCATAGTGCAGAGGCCGAAGATAGTTATGCTTTCGAGATGGTGCAAAGAGGAGCAGCCTGTGAAGTATTATCATGCAAGAAAAATGAACTGCGTGCGTTTCTCTTTCTTATCTACTTTTAGTCCGAAGATAACCAGTAGATTTAGACTATCACTAGACGATATGCAAAACAGCGTGGATCTGAACCTGTGGGAAAACTGTAAAATGTCAAAATGTAATTAAAGTTGCATTCTGATGTGATTTTGTTTACATCTCTTGTGTTGCATATTAAAGTTTTTTTTCCCTGCACAGATTTTTAGAAACATACAGACCCTTTTCCGCTTTTTTTCTATTCCTGCAAAATGATTACTGAATGCACCTTGGCTGTAAGGCTTTATGCACCATTTATTCATAAACTAATATATAATATAAAAGTAGCATTATCTTAAAAAAAGAGACGATTTGTTAAAAATAAAAAATCAACATACACTATATGGAGAAAAGTATTGGGATGCCTGAACATTACACCAACGCTGGTTATAATGATATTGCATTCAAATACGTAGACTTTAATGTGGAGTTATTTTCCTGTTTGCAGCTATAACAGCATCCACTGTTCTTGGAAGACTTTCCACGAGATTTTGGAGTTTCTGTGTGAGTCTGTGTCCATTCATTTTGTACAGCCTGTCGGACGAATAGGCCTGGCTCACAATCTCCGTTCCAATGTTGAATGGGGGTGAGGTCGGGACTCTGTTCAAGTCACTCAAGTCATAAGATAGAATTATCCTTCATACTAGAATAGAAAAGTTCTTCCCCAAACTGTGTCCACAAAGTTGGATGGGTGGCGTTGTCCACAATGTCTCGGTATGCTAAAGCAGTAAGATTGGGCCCAAAGTCTGAAATAAGGTTTGTCCCAATACTTTTGTCCATATAGTGTGTGTTCAAGAAGTGGAGTGAAGTGCATCATCTAGGATGTTGCAGCGTCGATCTGTGGCCTATAGAAAATCCCCCGCCCCTCCAGTTTCATAACAAACAAGAGAAGCATCCGGACCGGCTGGTTGGACTGATTCGGTTCTGCTCGAAGCACTAAAATCTCTGTTTGGACCAGAAAAGGTCTCACTACCGGAGAAATGGGCGTCAAAATCCACATAATTTACTGGTAGGTCAATTTAGTGCTATTTATATCGCAGAAACACTCAGAATATCTCTTGTTTACTGGGTTATTGGTGTAATTATGCAGCACAAGAAGGAAGCATTGAGTTGCAGCACAAGAAGGAAGTGTTTATCGTCAGTCTTGGGAGTTTATTTAATTTGGCAAAGCACGGCAATGAAGATACGAACCCAGCTTTCTCCAAAACAGTGAAACGCAATAAGACAAGAGAATGATACGACAGCCCTGTTGGCACAAAAACAGGCAGATATTTTTAAGCGGACAAAAATATTGGGACGCGCCAATGGGTTTCAAGCTTTGAACTAGGACCTTTATTTCATGCGAGGGGAAGAACCTTTTCTGTTCCAGCATGAACGTGTTCCAGTGCACAATGCAAGGTCTATAAAGACATGGTTGGACGAGTTCGGTGTGGAAGAACTTCAATGCCCCGCACAGAGCCTTGGCCTCAACCCTATCCAGCACCTTTGGAATGAACTGTAATGGAAATTGTGATACAGATCTTCACGTCCAACATCAGTGTCTGACCTCATAAATGCTCTACAGAAGCATTTGTGGGAAGCCTTCCAAGATGAGTGTGGGCTGTTCAAGCTGTAAAGGGAGGACCAACTCGTTTTTTTTTTTAAGTCTATGTGTTTGAATGCACTGTCATTAAAGTCCCTTTTGGTATAATAGTCAGACGCCCCAAAACTTTTGTCCATGTAGTGTAACCGAGAGACACCAAACCGATTTTATTCCCTTTACCACTTTGAATTTACAGCTGTCATTTATTGAATATTGATAAAATTGGGATAAATGATACCCTACAGTTGATATAATGATACTTTTACATCAAGGCTCCCTTTTAATAAAAGTAATCAAAATGTACATATGTATAAAAGTACATTCTCACAATTAATTCCTTTTTTTTTCTCCTCAGTGGTGGATGAGGGTACAGGCCCAAGGTATGTTTCAAGAAATCCCAAACATTACATTGTTTCTGCTTTTCTTGTTGATTGAGTTACATAACTTTTGCCTTTTCCATATTACAGTTCACCAAGCTCAAGACGTTGCTTGAAGATGAATTTCCAGGTGACCTTGAGATCGTAAGTAACTCAAACCTGTCATTTAAATCACTGTTATGAATAGCGGTTAGTGGAAAACAAAATGAGATAGAAACCCTTTTGTTTTCGTCAGTCCTAACTGGTTTCTACGTTGAGATTTGTTGAGCAGACCACACCCTGGCAACCCTGTTGAGGTGTAAACAAACCTGTTTGAAAACTGAACAGGGAGTATCCACACTAATATGGTTTCTGCACACATTATAGTTTTCACATTGTTTGCAAGTACTTTTCTGTCGACACCAAGATCTGTAGAGCATTTACATTTTCATTATGTATGTTGCTGCTGGGGTGTCGGAGAGCTACCAAAAAAGTTTAATTGTACAAAGAGAATAAGGCTTGTCTTATCTTGTTAATCTTACTGTTGTGTGACATTCTTTCAGGTATTTCATATACTTGTGTATTTGGTTGCTACTGCTTCAAATTTGTTATGATGCCTCACTGATGCAAAATTGATGTTTGAACTGCATAGCTTTTATTCTACTGGTTATGCTGCTTCTGCTTTCTTCTTTTGTTCTACTGTTACAATGCAAATTTCCCACTTGTGGGACTAATAAAGTGTTCTGTTATCTTATGGGTGTCTACTCTTTGATACCTATCGGTTACAGCCCTTATAAGTAGGCTATAATAGTAGTTGCTATTTTGTTGCACTTACATGTTTCTTCTTACAGTCTGGTGAGGCCACACCCAACAGTTCCGGGTGGTTTGAGGTGGAGGTGAATGGCAAACTGGTGCACTCAAAGAAGGTAAAGAATACAGGCTTTCCTTCTTTGTGTGTGTGTGTCTATATTGCACCAACACTTTTTAATAAAAAAATACCTTAAATATTTGCTCCTTAAACAATTCTAGAACTACTCTCCATTAGAATAAACCCTTATTTGCACTGCCTGCCTGTTTTCATATTTTGATGCTGTAATTGTGTACTCTAATGCTGCAATATAAGTGTTAAAGAATTTCAGTGCTTTGTCTGTCTTTTGGTGACCTTAACTTCAAAGAATGCAGTTTCAACCCTCTGTGTACTTTTGTCTGTGGCTGGGCTGACCATAAACTCTTGAATAGTGAATGGAGACTGATGACATGCTTGCTTTCACAGAATGGGGATGGCTTTGTGGACAGTGAGACAAAGATGGCCAAGATTGTGAGTGCTATTGAGAAAGCCATGGGAAAATGAGGCTATGCTGAATCTTGGAGGTATGAAGCTCATTATTTACACAATAATACACCAGGTGGAGGACTCGCAATACAATCTTGAGTCTTTTATTACAATTAGACCAACATTTATTCCCAGCTTTTGAGACACATACTCATGTAAACAAGTAACTATATGCTTCCTACAAAGAAAATACTTTCCATTATATGGTCTATATAGAGGTACTTCTGCTGGGCAACACCATTCAATCAACAGTTTAGTGTTCAGTTATATAACTATATTTGTATTCTTCAATGGTTAGATCAGTTATAATTAGTGGTGGGCCATTATCGGCCTTAACGGGCTGCGTTAATGTGAGACTCTTATCGGGCGATTAAAAAAATATCGCCATTAATCTATTCACAAAGTTGGGTTAGGAGCTGGGTCTGTACTAAGCAAGCTATGATGACTTTCACCTTGAAATTTTAGCGCGGATTTACTCTCTCTCTGTCTGTCTGTCTCTTTCTCTTTCTCTGTCTCTCTCTCGTTCGTGACTTTTCTGGATCGTGCCCGTTGTAAACCTCTCACTGTCGCTCTCTCTCTCTTGCGCGCGCGCGTGCTCTCTCTGTGCCTCTCTCTCTCTCTCCCTCTCCCTTACTCTCTCTCTCGTTCGTGACTTTTCCGGAGCATGCGGATCGTCTCTCTGTCTCTCTGTCTCTCTCTCTCTCTCTCTCTCTCTCTCTCTTGCTCTGTCTCTCTCTCGTGCGCTCTCTCTCTGTCTC
>JBBPCW010000084.1:10507819-10525576 GCA_037974425.1 Phenacogrammus interruptus | reverse complement strand
TGTGATTGGTTGTTTGACATGTCGGTCAAACGGCCTTATGGGCGGGCCTTGTCCAAAGAAACCTGCTATGAATTCCAAACCTTCAGCCGTCAGTCTGAAGGTCTGGCTACGCGAGACTACACCTAATGTGGCATTTCGTATAGCGCTTTGATTTGATTGCATCCATCTCCTGATTTGTGTCTGTCCTCAACTTTATCCCTCAGATCTTTGGAGTGTGCCGTTGAAACCATAGTTAATTTCAGTTGCACCACCAAACACTGAATGCTCCAAGAATAGCTGTTTGTACGCAGAACCAATCAAAGGATCACAGTTGATCATGGATAGAAGCCATTTAGCTTAGTGTGCAATGAAGAAGGTGATCAGTTTTACCTGATTGAGTTTAAAAGTATTTTTAGGTGGGAATGGTTCTTTCTCCATCTCAGTGATTCATGTTTTTGTTTTGTTGCTATCTTATCTTTCATTTGGATATTATAAGTTGCACTGACTAAATACAGCTGGAAAAGTGTTTTTGTGTGTCTTTAGGCTGCAAAGCAAAAGTAAATATTTTGCAGAGTGTGAATCTTTTCTATACCCACTGTAATGCAATATAGTGCAGTGCAGTCAAGTGCTAATATGACACGGTTTAGGATTTGCCTGGATTATTCACTGATTAATCAAAACACCCACAGATACACTCATCTGGAACCGTGATCTGTCAAGCTGCTCACGGCACACAGAATAACAAAAGCTTTCTGCGAAATCAGCACAGGAAAGGTCAGCATTGCAGTTATAGTTAATAAACAAAACACAGTGCAGCCCTAGAATGTAGTGGTTGATCACTTTTGAAAGTGGATTCTGTTTTATCACACTGTCTGAATAGCAGCCGCTGTTAGAGCTACTTGTAATTCCTCCCTTGAAGTTCTTAACAGACTGCGCTGATGTGCAGCCAGAGTACAGATTCAGACAGAAGGCGTTTTGGTGGTCCTTCTCTTTTCACCGTCAGCCGTCATGTTTGTAAAGAGGCCAGTAAAGAGGTCTCTCACTGTGTCTTTTTGTAAATTGTGATCTGATAGAGGCCATTATGTTGTCATTAACAGACAGGCTTTAAACTGCCAGACCCCCAGTAATAAACACATTACAGTCTACACAGGCCTGAACTCTGGGTCTTCCCACCAGAGGAAGGAGGGAACGAGGGCAGTGTGGTGCAGACAGATTATCTAAAACCTCATTATATGAAGTTAATTAATGTCAATGATGAATGCAACCCCCTTTGAAATGGCTCTAGTAGTTTGAAGTTGCCTTTCTTAATACAGTTGGCTGTGTATAAAAACAGAATTCCAAGCTCTTTTAGCCAGTATAATCCTTATAATTGGTACAAGTGCCTTGCTGAAGTCATTTATCTCTACGGTTAATGGGTGTGAATGTTTATCTGTGCCTTCAGGCACAATTAGCAGAAGAGGCTCCTGATTGGTGCTGCAGAATGAATACATTACTGCATAATCAATGACAAAATCAAACTGGTGCTGTCTGAGAAAACTGATGGCTCGGTCTCTACATGTATCACCTCAGTATTGACCTCCGGTTGTAGAGATGCGCAAGTCATTTAAAAGAAGTTCAGTTTCCAACCACGCTCTGTGAATTCAGATTTCATCTTTAGTTTTACAACTTGCTGGATATTTTCTGCATAGAAAGTTGTGTTAAGAGAGGTTTAGGGCTCTCTGACAACAAAGTGAAGTGTGTTATTGTGCAAGTCCTCTACCGCCACCAAGAGGATGAAGTTCACCACTACACCAGTCCATCAGAGTGTAACAGAGTAGTTCACTACTGATTCAAGGACCATTATAGTCCATGAACCATTTAGTAATGAAATAGCAAGAAACTTGTGGGCCAAGCTTTTATTTATAAATGCACACCACATGCTTTTTTGAAGGCTCTTCTCTTTGGGGCTTGGTGCAAAGGGAGTTGTCCCTGTGATCAGAAGGTTGTGGGTTTGAATCCCAGGACTGCTAGTGGCAACACTGAGGTACCCTTGAGTAAAGTACCCTCTTCACACACTGCTCCCCAGGTGCTGTGTTCCTGGCTGCCCACTGCTTCACTTGGTGAATGAGTTATATGTAGAGAAAGAATTTCACACTGTTCATACTGTGTTCTGTGCTGTTGTGTGTTTACATGTGACTATAAGGGGCTGCTTTGCTTTACTAAAAGAAATTGATAAAATGTACCTTCTGAATGGTGTGGCATGATTATAATATCCATATTAATCTTATTGTCTTTGTATTCTGAAATTCTGTTTGCATGATTACTCATTACTAAGTAAATTATTCAGCAATTTAATCATCTAACTCCATGTTTCTTTTCTTATTCTCCGCAGTGTTCATTATGGCGTCTGGTCTGCTGGTGTATCCCTTCGGTCTCAACTCCAGTCTGGTAAAGTCTTTCTGCGGAGACTCCGACATCTACTATGCTGGGGAGTGCCAGATAGGCTGGGGCTACATGCTAGCCATAGTGGGAGTGATGCTCACCCTCTTCCTTCCTTTTTTTGCCAAGTATGCCCCCAAAGAGCAGCTTTCACCCACCCCGCTGCCCACGCTTTTATAAAAGCTCGGCCAACTGCCCTGTCTGAATCTGGCCTCTTATCTGTTTTCAGCTCTAGGAAACAGATCTGCATCTTTTGTTCTTGGTTAATGATGATGGTAATGTTGCCACTTTGGAATAAGTGTGCCCAGAAGAGCCATTGTTTTCATTGTGTGATGTGCTGCGTTGTCTTCCCTCAGTTGATAAGCTATGTCCATTGGTTGCTCATAGTGAAAACTGTTTTCTGAACCATTATTTGGGATTTGACGAGGAATTTGGGATTTTTCTCCATTGATTATAAACAGACCTATGGTTTAGGTCATTGGAACTAACATGGAATTTGATTTATCTTTTTTTTGTTTGTTTGTTTTGGGAATCAAAATGACAAAACTGCACAAACAGTAAATCAAATTCTAAACAAAAAACAAAATTCTCCACCTGCAAAGGTGTTACTTAAGACGAGTCTACATGCAAAGAATTTGGGGATGGAGAGAAGCATCCTGCTAAACATCAGGGATAATCCGAAACCTCAGAAGAAAAGCAAGGATTCCTAATACATCTTTTCTGTAACGCTGTATAAAACTAACCAGGAGGAGTACAATTAAAAGACACAAACCAAGTACAAAGATTATGTTCATGGATCTTTTGACTATGGGGGATTGTCTCTTCACTGAAAAAATCGATTTGGGATCCCAATGAAAAACTGAAATGGTTCAACATTTTTGGACGTTTTTGGTTATTTACTGTTGATCTGATTCCGGTAACAAATAACACTGTGGCTAATGGGCTCTGAGGAAAGAATAGTAAAAAGCTCCATTCATTAAAATTCACCAATCGGTTTCCAGTAGTGTTTTTTTTTTTTTTTTTTTTTTTTGTTATATCAAGGGTTGTGATTACTCAGTGAACCTCATAACAACGATAAAATGGTTGACGTCGCTGCAGAGGCAGAATGATTAAGTCCAAGCAGCTGCAGCATGGCCAGACAACACAAGCACCGACTTTTCTTTACCAGTAAAACAACGTGAATATACTTGTATACAGTGAGACTGTGTTGTATTATAGAATGGCCTGAAATCTAAAACCCTGAAACCCTGTGTCCAAGGATTCCCTTACTTCCTAAACGTTTCAACAGGAGGCTTGCAATTCCAGGTCATGTTCTCCGTTTTGTACTTAAACGTTCCATTAAATTCACTGATCAGGATTATACAGGATCAGGAGAATAATAAAAGAATATTCAAAAAAATACATGAAGATGGGCTTAGTCAACACTAAGACACTAAATGAAAAAACCCTTTTCCTGCCCTAACCAACTTGTGCCTTTTTACCATGACTAAAAAGACTCCAATACCTTCTATCAGGTTTTATTACTTCTGCTGAAACTGTGGTTTTTGTAAATGCTTCCTTGTTTATTTCCCCACAACGTTGTGCATTTCTGTATGTGTCTTGGTTTGTTATAATTGCAGAGGGGATTGTTTCACTTGTAAATCATCCATGCTGTGACTTTGGCGAACTCCCGTTAAGCTGGTTTGTTCTGATGCTTCAAAGAACTGTATAACCTAGAGAGTAAAAAGGGGATTGGAAAATAAAGGGTGTTGAAGTGAAGAAAAAAAGCATGATGGTGAATGAAGGAAAAGGCCAGGATGACACTAATGTACTTAATTTATCAAGACAATGAAATCGTCTTGCCTGTGTCAAAACACAAAGTTTAGGTTAATGACGAAATTAAGAGGCTGTGGCATATTAACCCTCTAGCCCTCCTCGTTTTTACTATACTTTCAGCTTCTTCGTGGCCACTTTTGGCCAGTTGAAACCCATTAAAACTACCTTTTTTAATTCCTTGTTATTTACACTGTTAAATCGTACAATTTAGGTTAAAATACATTTATATACATGTATTTGTTTACAATTTTTTATATATGGTTATATACTTTTTTGCTATTTTAATACATACATTTTTAACTAACATCAGTTCTTGTCATAAGTATCAAAAATGTATTCCTTTGTTTTTTTCAAATGCTTCAAATTCCAGTTTGTTTGCACAATGCACTTGTTAGTAAACAACCTCAAAAATGGCCATTTTCTTTATATTCTCTACTGGTAATGCTACTGCTACTGGTAATGCTACTAAGTCTGAAATATGTAACTGATTAACAGCAACGCAGCATTAACAATAGCAGCATTCATTTGGATTAATGGCCAAAACTGGATAAATGACATAACCTGGTAGAAACCACTAAAAACTACATTTCTTTAGAATGAAAGCATTTAAACCTAAATTGTATGATTTAACAGTGTAAATAACAAGGAATTTAAAAATGTAGTTTCCATGGGTTTCAATAGGCTAAAAATGGCCATGAGGGAATCATGTTACAATTGGATATATGGAGTATATTGTTGACATATTTAACGAGTTGAAGTTAAAAATGAAAAGATCTGAAAAACTCCAGACCCCTGAGAACTTTCATCCCATATGCATTAACACAGCAAAAATGGTCAAAAAAGAGAGTGAAGTGGACAAAAATGCCCCACAGGAGGGCCGGAGGGTTAAAAAATCCTCTGTGCTTAACAACTTTACTGTCTGAACCTGGCCCTCACTCCCGTTTTCTGTTGCTACCTTCATGTATAATGTTTTCAGAGAGTGGCAAAATGAGTATGAAAACTCTCGCTAATTTTCCCGCTTCTTTCCATCCTTTCATTAATGTGATTGAGCATGCAGTGACATTTGACTCTGAATAAAGCCAACTTAACTTTTTCCCTCTAAGGTGTACCTGTATGCCTTTAAACTTTTGACGTTTTATGTTTAAAATTGCCAAAACTTACACTGAATGGCTGTGTATGTTGAGGAACGCGTTTGAAAGAAGCCTTTTGAAGATGAAGAGGTTCCAAAAAGTCATAAGTTCCTAAACTGTGCTCAGATGTTGCTGTAATTCTAACAACTCTAGGCACAGCAATCCTTTTTGTCTGTAACGATGTATGTGAAATCTGATCTCTTAACTGATTCTGTAGATTAGTTGTACTGGGTTTTCCATTGTGTGGTTTTGGCTGTAAATAATTATGTAAGATGGCTGTTCATGTTAAAATGGTTGGTCCCCTTTTTGAAAGCTATATTTTGAGATATTACCTCATGATTGTGTTTGTTTAACCCTCAACAAGACATGCTGTTATGTGTTCTCCCTTTGTAATAAAACATTTCATTAACAAAGAAAACGGACATTTTTTGTGTTACGAAGGAAAACAAAACTATATTTTTGGACACAATCTATTCCTCTATTGTGAATGAATACATGTGGTCAGTCCAACAACTACAACGTCAAAACTTTATAAACTATATTTGAGAGGAATCAACACAAATGGCATTTGATAATTACATTTTAACTAACCTTGAAGCAAAATGAAACAAAGTATGTCTGGAAATTCTCCTGTCCTGTCCCTTAAGCTCTACTCCATATTACATTTCAGTAAGTGCCTGAACCACGTTTCTCATCTCAGCGTCTGATGTCATCACAGCTTCCTGTGCGTTTCTCTGCTCGGAAGAAGAGGCAGGGCGTACAGACACACAGGTGAGAACATTCTTGTCTCTGTCGTAGTTCCCTACACAGCGATGCACCTGACCCCGGATCAGCCTGGGCAGCACCTGGTCCTGTAAGACAAATAAATCAGGACAGAGATTTAGGGCTGAGAATAATGGATAAAGATATTAACCAACAAACCCAATTGGGTGAGACAATATCTTCATATTTTGTAAGAAGTAATCAAACATGGTCATGAATAACCTTATAGGTTTATTATACTTGTGATTAGGAAAGTAGTGCAAACAAATCAGGTTAATTTTTCACCAACCCTAGCTTGCTGGGCAGATAAAACGTAACTGTGCTAATTTTACACTGATTTATTCCAGCTCTGTGTGAAGAGTAGCCACACCGAGGGCGCTGAGGATAAGTGAACTCATTCAACATTGATCATAAGCTCCATCTAGACATATTTTACAACAGCAGCCTTTGACCCAGTCGTTTTACACTCTTGGGCTTATGCGCGTGAATTCTATTATCTCAGAGTACAGCTGAGGCCATTAATAGAACTCATTAATGACAGCTGTATGTAAGTGGCTGGGGATGGGCTGCTGCTGAATGACGTGATGAGAAATAGTTGCAGTTTTTGGAGAACCGGCTTGAGGAACAACTCACATTTTCATAGTACACACATGACACCACTTCTTTTCCATCCCTCATGAGGAAATTCTTAGCACCAAATGTTCCTACTGTAACCGCAGAATCAAGAGTGGCTGTAAAAACAGACAAGATAGACAACAGACAATTAACCACAGTGCAATAAGATATTACATGTGCTCCATGTCCACTATCTACTTCCACAATCCACTATCTAATGTCCACTGTTCAATATCAAATAATCAAATAAGCATATTCAATTTATTCTCCTTATGTGCTTTGACAGACTTGCAGGCAGAGTAATCTACCAAATCTAGAATTTAGTCAGTTATACTTACCAAAAATCTCAAACAGCATAGGCACTTTGTCCTTGAACTGGCTCCAATGTTTCATTCCCTCAATAACAGCTGTGAGGATTCGCAAGGATTTCTTGGTTGCTGGCTTTGACTCCAGAACTGCAGGCTTCTACAGTGCACAAGAATATAAGATTAATGCAAACACCTGGAAAAATGCTTGAGAAAGCAATGCAGTCGTTCAGGTGTGCAGCATAAATTTATTATTGTACAGTACTGTAATAAATGTTGTTAGTACATTGTCATGACGGTTGTATAATATTAAAATGTATCGTGACATGGGTCCAGTTTACTTCAGTCAAAATGGGTTACCTGTTGCTGTAATTTGCTATTGATTTTTGAAGTGTCAAAGGTATTTTCAACCCACATTCCAGCACTCGTATGCCCTGCAGATTTTGACTTCCACTTGTTGTTCTGAGCTCCAGTTCTCTGGCTGAGTGCTGGGGTAGACAGAGTTTGTTGAGGGGTCAAAGGCATTCTGGTTGGATTGGTTTGTCTACTAAAAGGCTGCTGCTTAATGGGTTGCTTTCCAGAGAATGGTCTAGTCTGGACCAGATTGGATCCACTGACACTTGAAAAGCCATCCTGCCTGAAGCCTTGAGTTGCTGTGATAGAATCTTGTCTGCCCGGAGGCCAATGCGGCCCTGCCTGTGACCTGAAAGTACAAACTCTGTTGAAAAACTGAGGTACTGAAGCAATGGAACCCAAGCAGATCTACACTAGTGTACCTAACATAGGTGGGTTTATGTGGGTGCTGTACAGGTGCATATCCTCGTCCTGTGGAGCCAAATGAAGTCGTTGGCCAAGCTTTGGTTTGCTCAGGTTGTGGGTTGGCTTGCTGGTTCCATTCTCTTCTCTGGGTTAGAGGAGTCTGATTTGGTGATTGCGAAGTAAAGCCTTCGCTACCTGAACAAAAGCAACACACTGTGCTCCATCTTCTTTGAAAAGTGCTACCGGCTATTTTCTGTGCTAAGTTTTCATTGTCAATGTCTGATATTAATTGAAGCACTTCACAAAGAACATACCGGCTGAATGAGCGCCTGGGGTGAAGTTGTGCATTTGTATGTGCTCCCTGCCAGAGTACATTTCATTCTCAGAGGGATTGGACGTCAGAGGCAATCTGCTCCGTTTTTTTTGGTTGAACAGTGGTACAGACAGACAGCCTGTACATCAACAGAGAAATGTGAAAATCTAAGAGTTATTATGAAATACAATAATAAGCTTTTTTCATCAATAACAATTTATATAAATACACATCCACTTGCACATAGCAAATGCAAAACTGAGTAAGGATATTACGTAAAACATTTACATCCTTACTAGTTAAAATGCTGGCAGACACACTAAGTGGGCTAGACCCCTTACTTCCAGCATACCAAGACATTCCCAATTAGTGGACAATTTAGGGAAGAACCTTTCCTATTCCAGTGTGACTGTGCCCCTGTGCACAGAGCAAGCTCCATAAAGATATGTTTGGATGCGTTAGGTTTGAAAGAACTTGACTGGTCCGCACAGAGCCTTGACATCAGTTCCATCCAACATCTTTGGGATGAACTGGAGCGAAGCGGATGAACCATGCCATCTCGTCCAACATCAGTAAATGCTCTACAGAATGAATGGGCACAAATTCCCACAGAAACACTCCAAAGGCTTTTGGAAAAGCTTCCAAAAAAACAGAAGCTCCTATAAGCAATTAAAGCAAAGGGAGGACCAACTATGTGTATTTGTAATGCAGTGCCATTAGAGTTCCTGTTTGTGTTATGGTCAGCCGTCCCAATACATTTGTCCATATAGCGTAAACCTACCTGCCGTTGGCCTTGGCTGGTTTTCATTTCTCTTCATAGTAGAGATGCTAAGCCGTGGAAAGCAATAACCTGAAACACACTTACATATAACGAACTACTGAACGTATAGATGCTGTGTTAGACCTTATTTAACAGAAAAATAGCCTATATAATGTATATTCGTATATACATTTACCCTACATATGGTATACCGATTAGCTCGCTATGCTAATCGACTGTGACTGCAGTTCCGGCTAACAGAGTTGATTAAACTCGCATAAAATATTAATGACAAATGACACATGAGTATTTATGACAAACCTGTGAGGGCAGTCTATGGAAACATATATAAAAGTTCTAATAAAACATTTTTTCAGGTCGCTAACGCTGCTTCGAGTCGAGACAAACTGCTTTACTTTGTTCTGCGCGGGAAAATGTAAACATACACAATATTGACAAAAGTATTGGGACACCTGACCATTACACCAACCGGGACTTTAATGGCACTGCATTGAAACACATACAGTTTTTAAAAAGAGTTCGTCCCCAACTTTGCAGCTATAAGTGTCCACTCTTCTTGGAAGGCTTTCCACAAGATTTTAAAGTTTCTATGGAAATTTGTGCCCATTCATTCTTTAGAGCATTTATGAGGTCAGACACTGATGTTGGATGAGAAGGTCTGGCTCCCAATCTCTGTTCCAGTTCATACCAAACGTGCTGGCCAGTCAAGTTCTTCCACACTGAACTCATCCAGCCATGTTTTTATGGAGCTCGCTTTGTGCACTGGAGCAATGCCATGCTGGAATAGAAACGGCTCTTCCCCAAACTTTGTCCACAAAGTTGGAAGCATGCCGTTGTCCAGAATGGCTTGCTATGCTGAAGCATTAAGAATTGCCTTCACTGGAAGTAAGGGGCCTAGCCTTAACCCTGAAAAACAAGTGTGTACCAATATTTTTGTCAATATAATGTATATAGTACTTGTTAAAAGTGTGTGCGTGTGTGTGTATATATATAACTGCAAATGTGTATTTATGTATATATAAATGAAAATATATGTAGTACTATATTCATTTTAATTAAACACACATTATAAAACATCCTTGAAAAAACTCTGAAAGAAGGACAGCTCCATATGATTTTACCCATTTCTCTTTATTTAAAAATTTGAGTACAAATACTAAGAGTTCTTTGTTCTGGGGGCATGATTCATTAATTAACAGTGGCTGTAATTTTGTATATTATATTTATCTTCAATCTCTGCCCACATTATGCGTGTCTGTTGGGCGGTCAATGCGATAAACGAACTCGGCAGGTAGAAAGTATCCCAGGTACTCCACCGTGTTGGGGGTGGTGTCTATGTAGTAGTGGCCTCCCTCTCCGTGATGGCTGAAGCCATGAGTGTGCTCCAGTCTCAGATCCAGACCCTGTGGAAAAATAGTAACGTGGCTCATTACTAGTAACATATACTCAAGTAAAATAATGATGGATTTGTGACTTCCTGTGTATTTTCAGCTGATAAAACTTCTGCTATTACTCAGGTACGGTACTGTACAAAAGTCTAAGGCACCAATACAAACTGTTTAAAATTATTTTTCTCAGTATGTGATAAAGTGTCTTTCTGCTAGTTAACATTTGAATAAATGCAAAACAAATTGAAAGCAGTACAAAAGTATCCATATTTGTTTTGTTAATAAGAAGCTGATATTTGTTTGGATTTGTGAAATTCCATTAGCAACTCCTGATTTAATTTAATGAAGGACTGATTAAGTCAAACCAGACTTCTGATGAAACTACAGTAATACAGGATTTCCACAAGAAACACATTAATAAATTGTACATAAAACCACTATTTACTGTATAATGTATTTATATTTATTGTTAGTATATTTTTTATTTGAGTATATTTGGTACTTTTAAAGAAAAAAAACTCACTCTGTCATATTTTATATTTAATTTCATTACGTTACCTGTCCTGTGATGAGAGAAGCTGGGTATAGTTAGATGCCCTGTTGTTCTTGCATGAGTTATTCAGTCATTTCAACCTGTTAATCTTGGACTTCACCTTTAAATTATGTTCGGAAAGCCCCTATTATGTCAAGTCATTCTTTCACCAAAGTAAGGAAGGTTTTACTCGAGTATGGGTTTAGGCTGTGCTGTCCTCTGACAATAAATCACTAAAGAGCAGGACTGAAGTTTGCAGGGTGCGATGATGAGTGATGCTCACCGGATCTCTGGATACAATGACAGACTGGCAGATGAGGGGAGCGCTGACTTCGAAGTGCTTCAGCCAGTTGTTCACATCTTCATTAGTATTCAGGGGGCAAGAAGAGAACTCTCGTGGCTATAAATTAAAGATAGAAAGCTGCAACACTGGGGCATGAAACAAACAATCTTATATTCAGGCCTTTTCTAATTTTGAGTTCAAGTCAAATCCGTTTTATTATTGAAAAAATAACACACTCGCACCAAAGTGTTGGACCCAGAGTGGCCGCTGTTATCTAGCGTGCCGCCATCTTGGGAATTAAAGAACAGACGTTCTACTGTCAGACTGTTTCCAGTTTCCAACTGGGTTAATGAAACCAGGCCAT
This sequence comes from Phenacogrammus interruptus, assembly GCA_037974425.1. Lineage (NCBI taxonomy): Eukaryota > Metazoa > Chordata > Actinopteri > Characiformes > Alestidae > Phenacogrammus > Phenacogrammus interruptus. The sequence continues at coordinate 10,514,132 of JBBPCW010000084.1, read as the reverse complement.
AAATCTGGGCTGTCAGTCTGCAGTTCTAAAGGACCATGCAGAGTTCTACCTTAAAACATCAACTGATTTGCAAGGCCTTTATGAGTTAAACTGGGTGGGTTTGAAGAAGGAAGATAATGATCTCTGCTTGACTTCCAAAAGTCTTCATTCATATAATAAATCATAATAATCATAACAAATAACCAGAACTTTAATATGGTCATTTCAAACAGTCCTTCTTTACCATGATGTGGATCTTGGCTTTCCCTTTCTGAATGATGAAGGTCCCCCCAAGAGCCAGGATTTTATCACTGTAGTGTTCCTCCATGGTTTTCCTCATGCAGCTCACGAGACTCTCCTCTCCTGTCCTCCTGCTGGCTCTGACCTCAATGACCTGTGACCAAGCAGTTTTTTTTTTACTAGTTACTAATTAAGGCATAGTTATTCATTCAGCCATCAAACCTCAGGATTCTTCATGACGGATCGATTGTGTTCTACACAGTGGTCATCAACCATAGTGTACTACAGAATTGCCTAACTGACTTCAGAGGTGCCTAATTGACTGGATTACATGCATTCATTGTATGGAAATAGGCAGGACAGGAAGGTTGGTGAACACTTAGGTGGTCTTCAACCCCAGTCCTGGATATCCATACATAGTTTTTAATATGAGAACATTTAACTTGCTTTTTTAGGCGGCCATTAAAATCCCGACCCATTTCTGATAGGATACCAATGTAATACCAAGCATTTGCATTCTGTAGTAGCAAATGAAAACTAAACTAGTCCACGATACAGGCAGGCTTATAAATATATATATTACAGAAGTATTACACTTGACTAACACTAAATATATAAACAAGTAAATAGATAAGTATCAGTCAAAAGTTTGGACACACCTTCTCATTCAATGTTTTTCTTTGTTTTCTATATTGTAGATTAATATTGAAAACAAACAAAATGCTGCAGGAATACATGGAATTATACAGTAAACAAAAAAGAGTTAAAGAAACCAGAATATGTTTTGTAATAAGGTAAAGATGGACTGTTGTTTCTTTTTACTTATTTAAGTGGTTCTTGCCATAATGAGGAGTAGAACCATAGTCGAATAGAATCACTAATGGTGTACCAACCCGACCATCACAACTGATGATCCCAAACACATTAAGAGGGCAAGAAATGCCACTAATGAACTTTTGACGGAGAAAACCTGTTAATCAAATACCATTCCAGGTTGAACTTTTGACTTGTAGTGTATATCCATGCAGTCGGTTTAATATAGTCAGTATACTGTGCTGATACTGATAAAGCATGTCGGATTTGTGCATCACTTATATCTGCTTCTAGTGTTTCCTCACCTTCCCAGGTTTTCCCTCACATGCGTATAGGTTCGCCAGGAGCCCGAAGTCACAGTCATGAAACCTGTCGCTGTATTTCTCCTGCAGACATTTCCCATCCACTGGGCTGATGGAGGAGAAGTAGCTGGCGTTGACGGCAGGCTTACCCTCCGACTCTGTCAGCACCAGCGGCATCAGCTTTGAAAAGTAACAGAGTGATTACTGAGTAAGATATTAATGATAAGATCCAGCACAGTGACAGGTAACAAGTGCTCCCTTGTGCTACAACCTACAATCTGATCTTGTGCCGATAAGAGCTGTTACACAGCTCTGACCTGCAGCAAGTGTTATAGTCATGGAAAACTGTTAAGTAGCTTGTTGTGCCACAGCTTTTCACCTCTGCATTCATTCCAACAGTCTTGGACGAAACAGCACCAGCACCAAGGATGAATGCCCCTGGTAGCTCCAACTCCTTGGACACCTTGTTCATGTTATACACCTGAACAAGAGGGAAATCATTACAGAAGATCTTTTGTTAAATCCTGATTATATTATGAATTGCCAAACATATATTCCGAATGTATTATCACAGACTGTCCCGAATATATAGTCAACATTATTAGGCTACAAGACCTTGTCCAAGTGGACCAGTGGGACCAAATAGGGGACGCCACCAACATCAGTAATCCGAGGTTTTCCACAAAGTCCTTTGGAAAGAGACAGCTCATGTAATATGTGTTGGTAATGGTGGCAAAGCACTGGCACCGAGGACAAATCCATTCTTATTGTCAGTTCACTATTATATGTTTTTCTCCAATTCTCTGTTTTGCAGCATTTTCCTTTGTTCATTTGTTAAAAAATAACAGAAATGCATCATAATGACCCAGCCACTGGAGCTATACAAGCCAGTGCAATTCCTAGTGCCAGTCCCAAGCCTGGGTAAATGGAGGGTTATGCACTGCCTTGGTTTGGACCTGTGCTGAGTTTTTTGGGAGAAGGATGCAGAGGAGATACTGAGTGTGTTGGGAGGAGGATGCTGAGGAGAGACTGAGTGTGTTGAGACAAAAATGCCAAGGAGAGACTGTGAGTGTGTTGGAAGAAGGATGCTGAGGAGAGACTCTAAATATGTGTTGGGAGGAGGATGCTGAGGATGGAGCAGCAGGAAAGAGGAAAATAGGAGGGCCTAGTAGTAGGTTTATGCATGTGGGGAGGGAGGACATGCAGTCAGTTGGTGTGAGAGAAAGGAAGATACAGAAGGAAATGGAGACAGTTGATCCGTTGTGGTGACAAAGTAGAAGAAAAGAAGTACATCATAATGTTACAAAAAGCTAATTTAATGCAGGTTTCAGTAAATCTACCCCCCATATGTGAGGTATGCACTAATCAATCCCTTTACTTCTCTACTGATATAATGTAAGTTATTCAATTTACCACTAAAAGTTCCTTCTAATTCTGCATTTTTTCACCATGCAGGATTTCCCTTTGTTCATTTAGAAAGAAAAATGCAAGTAAAACATCAGAAGCGCATCATAAAGTCACTGAAGCTATTCTAAAGCAGGATTCAGTAAGTTCACCCCCATATGTGGGTGGGACCAACCTTTAACAGGAAACTGGAATGGTTCTAGTGAGAGATCTGGGCACTCAGTCACACAGACTTTGGCATCTTCAAAATTCCTCCTCAGTCCTTTTTCTAGCACTGTTGAAGATCAGTGAAGAGAAGATTAACTCCACAGAGACTACAGACACTCTGTCAGTAAACCACAGCCTGGGACTCGAGATCAGGCAGGAGTTTAAAGCTCAAATTCAAGTTTGACCCAAAAACTCCCAGTCATGATGAACTTCGTACCTGAGCTCGAGACGCACACATGTGCCCAAAGATCACGAGAACGTGCAGCAACTTCTCTTTTTGCATTAAGTACCTGCAGATCTTACCCTCACACAGCTCCTCCAGGGTGGGAACATGCAGCTGGAACTTCTCAGTCTTGCTGGTGTCTGCCATTCTTCCTTCTGCACAGATAACCCTGCAATACACAATCGCTCACACTGACACTCACACACACTCAGAGATCACATGCTCCAAATCGTCAGTGCTGACCGACACACTGACAGGCTACATTCACACACCCAGCGATTCAGGAGCGAGAAACGTTTTCCTCTGGCCTGGCTTGCAAATTAATGCGAGAGTAACCAATTTAGCAGTTAATTTTCAGGCCATTCCTGAGCTAAGGTTACACTTTTGTATTTTAACATATTGTATTTATATAAATATATATTTTATTTTGATTTATTGTTATTAAATTATGTATTAAATCTATAATTTATTATTATTATTATTATTATTATTATTATTATTATTATTATCATCATCATCATCATTGCTGTGGTTATTATTATTATTATTGTTGTTGTTGTTGTTGTTGTTGTTGTTATTATCCTTTCTCTGTTATTAGTGATACAATATTATCACTTTAGCAGAATTATCTTGTATTTCCTCCCTCTCTTTAAGTCAGCTGATATATATTATTTCAATATAATAAGTAAGAAAAGTGGTATTAATAAAATTATTACTCTCATCTGTAGTTGCATGAACTTTGTTTTACCTTATTTTATTGTTATATCCTTTATTGTTTCAATGCTTTTGGTAATATTGTAATGCCAGTAAAGTTCTTAGAATTCAATTTAGAGAAAGAGTGAGAGAAAGGGAAAACCAAAAGAAACCAAATGACACGTTTCGTGCTTATGGAATACGGCGTGGCTGGGTGGTGGTGTCGTCACGGTCGCTGAGACTTCTGTGATTGGTCAGCTGCGTTGTATTCGAAGCGTTTCCCGGGAAGGCTCCGCCCCCAAGCGCGTCCACGTTTTGTGCAGTCTGTAAACAACACACGTGTGAGTCCAGTACAACCAAGAGACTCAAAGCAAGCCTCCAGAAACACCGAAACACTACTTAAAATGAGGCGACCCGAGCTGAGGAGTGTGTGTATGTGCTGCCAACAGACTGACTCAGGGAAGAGTTGGAGAGTGGGAGGACACTGCTAACATGCTAAAGCTACCTGGGGCACCATGGAGAGTGTGTTAGAGACGATCAGGCAGAGCGAGCTGGTACAGCTCGGGTCTGAGAGAGATATTTTCTTCGAAACTCCTTCTAACGATGTTGTCGACTCTATTTCAAAATTTTTCGAAGGTTCGGTGAGCCAACACGGCGACCAGCCACATTCACCAGCCTCGGACAGGTGCGACCAGACTAAACCTGACTTTACCTTCTTGTTCCAATGATCCGTTACACCTTAAACATTGTATCAATTTGTCACTACCGTGTTTACCTTCTTAAAGGTGGAAAAGAAAGTTTGTAAAATAACTTACTGGATGACCTGAACTGTTGCTTGTTTCGTGCAGAGAGGCAGGTGATGTACAGTGAGTAAAAGAGGCGACAAGATACAGTGAGGAAGGGAGGCAGGTGAGATATTGCGAGGTAGAAAAGCAAGCGAGGTACAGTGAGAGAGAGGGCCAGTTGATCTACGGTGAGGTAGAGAGACATGCGAAGTACAGTGAGGTACAGAGGCAGGTGAGATACAGTGAGGTGGAGTGGCAGGTGAGGTAGAGGCATGCAAAGTACAGTGAAGCAGAGAGGCAGGTGATATACAGTGAAGTAGAGAGGCAGGTGAGGTACAGTGAGGTCGAGAAGCAGAAGATTTTCAAGTATTATTGTCATATACAGATAACAATGTTGCACCATTAACATAATGAAATTCTTAGGCTTGTGTTCCCCCAACTTTACATAAATATGTAGAAAAGTATACAGATAAACATATTTTCTACAAGAATTTAATTGAATATATCTATGAGGTACAGTGAGGTAGAGAAGCATGCGAAGTACAGTGAGGTAGCGGGGCAGGTGAGGTACAGTGAGAGAGAGCCAGTTGAGATATAGTGGAATTTGGGAGACATATATTGAGATATAGGAGTTTTTGAACAGGTAAATCACCAAACTGCTCGACACGAGGCTTCCAGATCTGGAGTTGGGGATATGTGCTATATTGTCTTTACTTGCATTTTTATTTATTTTGAAAGCTAATTTACTTTCAGCAATCACCCACTTTCAGTAAATTCTCTTTTAAGGATGTTTTCCTGTCTCTTCTTTTCCCACAGTGACTCTGGTGGCAGCTTGTTTTTGACGCAGTCTGTGACTCCAGTGTGCAGAACAGTTAAACGACGCCATTCATCTCAAAGACCAGCTCCTCACTTCCATGTAGAATCAGATGCTGACAGTGAGGGAGACTGTAACAATGATAACAGAGCAGATGAAGAGGAGAGACCAGGCTCATTATCCCAAAAAGAGTCTCACAGTGAACCTGGCGATGATGACCTGTTTGGTGGTCCCCAGGAAATGCCAGCTTTACCGGGAGATCGAGCAGCAAAGAGACGGATTCGCTCGCGAAAGTGGAAGCGTGCGCCTGTCCGGCCAAAGTTTCCGTTTCTCGAGGATTCTCTGTCAGGAGCACTGTCTGCTCACAAGAACCAAATTCTAGTGGTAAGGATGTGTGAATGGTTGTGCCAGAGCAGTACAGTACTGCCCTAAAGTCATAGACATTTGCAAAAAGAACATTGAATGTTTAGATCAGCAGTGAGTGTTTAATATTCCAAAAACAATAAGCAAAACTACACTATGAAGAACAAATACAAACATTATACTGTAAATAGTGATTTTACATTATATCAGTGTGTTCCTTATGTAAGTTCACAATTACTTGTAGCTGCCATCGGAAACCTAGTTTGACTCAACCAGTCCTTCACCTCTGGGGTAACTGGTGGTCTGGTGTTTAGGGAGTTCCTCTGCAACCAGAAGGTCATGGGTTTGAATTCCAGGACTACAGGTGCTGGTCATATAATTAGAATATCTTCAAAAAGTTGATTTATTTCACTAAAAAGTGAAGCTTGTATAATGTATACATTCATTCCACACAGACTGATATATTTCAAGTGTTTATTTCTTTTAATGT
>JBBPCW010000084.1:10494255-10507719 GCA_037974425.1 Phenacogrammus interruptus | reverse complement strand
ACGATCCTAGTGGGTCCTCCCATGTGATTAGCCGCATGGTGTTCCCCAAATGAAGCCCCGCCCCTACTTACGACAGAAGATTCGGCTCTCCGACGGGAGTCAGCTCTTCTCGTTCGCTACAAAGAATCGGCTCTTAGAGCCGGCTCGTTCGCGAATGACACATCACTACACAGCACACAGGGAGCAGTATGTGGGCATGATATCTTGCTCAGTGGTACCTCAGAAATGCTTAGCAGTCTTGGGATTCAAACCCACGGCTTTCTGATTGCACTGCGATCGCCCTAACCACTAGGCTACCAGCGTCCCCACCATATACTACAGCTTACACACAGAGGGTTGAAGCTGTATCTGTTGATAGCTCATGCTATATCCGAAATATAGCATGATCATTGCTAGCTATAGCCATAAATGAATGGTAAAGAGTGATACAAATCAAGATTTTAACTCATAAACACTATTAGTTTGTTATACATGTCCATGAAATCTTGAAATCAGATTTAAGAACAGATTTGCTTTGCAGTATGAAAAAAGCTGTACTTTTTTAAACAAATGTTTTACGTGTGAGTACAGTAATGCTCTGGTATTTATGGATGGAGCATTTGGATTTTGCATGGCATTGCCCACTGGTTGTGATGTCACAAATCTAAGATGTTATGCCTAAATTTCATATGGTGTGTGAATACTGTAGTGCACTACATAGGAACTGAAATGCAGCACACAGTACCCAAACAATGCATTCGTGAAAAAATCAACTGTTTGCCATTTAGCCTCTGGTCCATAAATCCACAGCGGGAAACTGCTTGTGTGCAGAAAGCAGAATTTCAGAATGCAGCGAGTTAGATATGCACCCTATTACACCCTCTAGTGCCACTAATATTTCAAAGTCAGAGGTCAAAGTAAACTTTGAACCTTAGCTACATACATGTATACAGTTAGACAGGAGGGTGCGGCTCCAGTTTTTACGGATTACAAGAAGATACATAGAATATATAAATAAACTATAAATATAAACTCTAAACTAGATGTAAAATGTGCAATGTGACCAGCTACTCTTTTCCATAAATGCATGGTTCGAATTACAGAGGGTACTGGGGGGTACTGTACCCCCCAATCAAGACCCAGACCCCACCCCAAAGAGACAACTTTTTTTTGTTGTTAAAAAAGGCAGTACCCCTCAAATATGGTGGGCCAATTCACACTCTGCATAAATGTATATGGTACCACTATAATAACACATTATTGCATTTTGTTTGTGAGACTTACTGATTAAATGTTAAAAAACAAAGTGGTGATCTTTCCCATGATTTATGCATTTAGTTGTACTTTTGTACTAAAATACATGTAATACTAGTGTATTAAAACTAATTTAGTATTTTTCCATGATTTCCTTGACTCAGCCCATACTTGTTTCCTGTGAAGTGTCTTTATTGCTCAAGCATGATTGTGAACTTTACACAACATTGGAGATTCCCCTACACTAAAGTGATTTTCCAGCTTATCACGAGTGAATTCAGGGCTGAGCGTTCGGATCGGAGTGCTAAATGTGTGGGTAATGTAGACACTGATGTGCTCTCAGAGAATAAAAGTAACACTGTGGGCTCATGTTTCTAATGCAGCCTCGCCTTCCTCTCCGCTCCGGCTCTGCATTTGCTCACTGTTCTGAACTTCTGCTGGCTTTTATTCTCACTCTTTCCCGTCTCCTGCTGGTTCTGAGAGGACATGGAGAGAAAACCCACCACACTCGGCCTCTTCCCCTCCGTGCTGTCAGGCAAACTCAGCACTACGCCACACGGCCTGCCACATGCCAGGCGCAGAACAATTCCAAACGCTTATGAAAGCTCATAAAATATGCAGATGGATCTGGGAATAATGGAAATTGTCTAACCCAGCTGTTGTTATTGTGAAATGGCCATGAAGATTAATCCATTTTGTGGGTTTAAGCACCTGGTTTTTTTTTCTGTCTGTGTTAGTTACAGCTACACCAAGACTATGTTACTGCAGAGAATAAAAGAGTACAGGCAGTGTAGTATTACTCCCCTTACTTCCTTCGCTGTTGTAGATTGTCTGCAGTAGGTAGGGCCCCCTGCCTCTCTGCAGTGGGCTGGTCTGGGGGCTGGCAGTATACATTTCTCTTAGCTTCAGTTTCCTCATAGCCACTGGAGCCCAGCCAGTCCACTTCTCCACTGACACCACTATACCCATATCACATTCGACCTCTGGCTGCGTGGGTAATGCTACTAACAGTGAGCGTGAGAAGTCATGATGGGCGATTTCTTAATGTGTGCAAAATCATTCTTTCAGTTGTGCAGTTTCCTATTATATGCTTAATCATTATCATTATTTTAGTTGTGCAGTTTCTTATTGTGCACTTGATCATGATGTGCATTATTTTTCTTATGATGCACAATAATCCTATCCTGTGTAAAACTACTATTTATGTCACTACTTGTGTCATTTATGTCACTGGATATGCCACTACTTATGCAATAGTATTATCATGTACAATATCACTACGTGTGTCACTATTACATCCAATAACAGACTCAATATAGAGAACAACTTCAAACCACTGTTTGTGTTTGTGCTACCTCAGCATCCATTTAATTTATTTATCTATATTATTTATATCCACCTTACAGACCACACCTTTTGGGCTGGTATCACACTGGGTGATGGAAGGAACAATATTACCCAGCATTTGAGGATTAATCTTTTCTGCAGAGGAGCCCATTTTTAAAATAAGCCGGAGGGGAACAATAAGGTTTTAGCAGCTTTTTAAAAGCTGGCTACAGTTTTTACATACATTTTTTGAATGCTTTAAAGTTGTTAGGTGAGAATTGTATGGGTCCATGCCCAGGAGGACCCATAGTCACCAGGCCCAGTGAAATAAAGACCCCTCATATATATATACACCCAAGATTCAATTTCTTTAGAACATACATCATCAGTCTAAATCTACACATGTATGCTGGTCCATTTAAACAACTCAAACAGACAAATAATGACAAAAAACAGCTTGTAGGCTCTGTTTCTTCTCTTTCTGAATTTCTTTTGATCTTCAAGATTCAAGATCATTTGTCTCATAAACAATTATGAAAGTACAATGTGTAGTGAAAAGGCAGATGGTAGCCTATTGGTAAAGTCCTCTATGGTACCCTTGAGCAATATATCGTCCCCCCACACTGCTGTGTTCCTGGCTGCCCGCTGCTTCAGCTGGTGAATGGCTTAAATTCAGAGGGAGAATTTTGTGCTGTTCACACTGTGTGCTGTGGTGTGTTCACGTATGACAGAATGCTCACTTAAAAAATGTGCCTTTAAAATGAGTCTTTAATGACACTGCATTCAATAATATTTTATTTTAATATAGAGGTGACTTTAATATATAGACTTCAATATAGACTTTAATAAAGACTTTAATATAGACTCTAATATAGACTCTAATATAGACTTTAATATAGAGGTGGTCGTACCTTTGTAGCTATAACAGATTCCAAAAGTTGGAAGCATGAGGTTATCCAAAATGTCTTGGATGGGAAGTAAGGGGCCTTGAACAAACCTTGAAAAACAGGTGTGTCCCAATACTTTTGTTCATGTTCTGTACGTCTGTAGTATGCCAACAGGTGGAGCCTCGTGGATACGGAATGTCTTTTCAGGTTCCTTGACCACGCCCACTCACAGATTTCTGCAGCGACCTGGCCCTGCGATTGGTGGAAAATGAGATGACGTCAGCTGTCCAGTGGAGTGGAAGCTGAAAGTTTTTTTTTTCTCTTGTAGTAAACGAACCTCTCGCGCGTCAGAAAGTAACATCAACGGAAACGGATTATTATTTATTATTGTTTTATCTTTTCTCAACAAAAATGAACACGTAAAGGAGAAGAGTAGTTCATATTTGTGGAGGGGGTGGGGAAGTAACCCCAGGTTCTCTGTTCTGAAGGAAGTTTGACGTTTTGACTTTTTAAATCCGCCTGGGAGCCGCAGAAGCAGCTGAAGAACTCCTTCAACTCCTTGTTGTTCTTCAGTGGAGCTCGTCCACTCGGCGAGGAGGAAAATGTGGGAACAGGAGGAGTTCGAGAAACACTGGAGGAACGAGTTCCCCGACGGCGAGGTGCCCAAGATGAACCTTTTCTCGGTGGAGGACATCGAGAAGGAGCTGGAGAGGAGCAAGGCGAAGCTGAAGACCCTCCAGCAGGCCCTGTCGGAGGAAAAGTTCAAGGTGATCTACCTGCAGACCACCATCGCGCAGAAGAAGAAAAGTTACGACGCGGAGAGATGGGGAGGGAGAGAGGCGGAGGAGGGAGAGGAGAAGGTGAAGGAAAAGGAGGACAAGCCCGTTAAGGTCGAGAGGATGGACCGGGACAGCATTAAAGCTCCCACTCGTGTAAAACTGCCTGGTCTGGGTGAGGAGCTCAGCTTGGTCCCTATCCGCCCCGACGTGGCCCGTGGCAGTAAGACAGGCAAACCCATCCTGGTCCCCCCTCGGAAGAAGCCCAGCCTAACGAAGGAGAGCCCGGTCACTCCGGTCCTGGTGCAGCAGAGGCAGCAAAAGTCTGAGGAGCGCGACAGCGACCACGAGTACGAGGACGTGGAGCTGAACGAGAACTTCGTCCAGAGGAACCTGCTCAACCCCAAGGCCCGAATGCAGCAGCTCCGCTGGAGCAGGGATTTGGACTCTGGAGACGAGGGGAGACTCTCACCCTCCATGCCGTCCCGGTGCTCCTTCGGGTCGGGCCGCAGCACCCCTGACAGGCGGAGCGACGGGTACCTCAGCTCGGACCACGACGACTCCTCCTCCGCGGGTAGGAACACTAAACAGCTTCGCCGTTTTACCCTAGGGTCTCTGAACCTATCAGCCTCATATACATCACTAATCGTGAAGTCTCGGGTTCGTGCTGTCATTTTGTTTAACCTATTCAGCTTTATGCTCAGAGGAGTTTTTTTTTTCACTTTCCAGCACACTCTAGCTAACAAAACCACAAGGCGTTTTCTTGTATCCTGGGCACATGAAGCTGTTCAAAGGGGTGAAGGCTGAAGAGTTGAATGCCTCCAGAAGCTCCGGCAGTGGTTATGAAAAAAAAAACATTTTACTGTAGTTTTGAGAAGCTTTTGATTTCAAATGTGTCTTTTTATACATGACAGAGGACTGCATAGTACATAAGAAGGCTATTTTGGTGTGGTAGATACTGTGATCTGCTGGGTCCTCTCATTATTACTGTAAAAAAACAGTAAGTTCCTCTGCAGTATTAACCATTTCACATCAACCTGCTCTGAAGTATTGAGTAATGCAGCTTCTGAAGAAGTAATTGAAGGGCAGAGTTATCACTTGACACTTGTTCTTTTATTGAATAGATGATTTTTGTCATGCTAGGACTGTACAAAACTGGGTAACTGGGCAACCTGTTCCCTGCTGTGGACCTGTCAGAGAGAGATAATTGGATTTCTTGTACCGAAGGACATGGGTTTCCTGTGTTTGTCCAGAGAAACAGGGAGAGATGAGAGGTTCACCCAACAGTTTATACACCTACACACTCTTAGCAATGGACCATTTCACCTCCGTACTAATTATTCCAAAGTAATAATGAGAGTAATTAAAACAGGCATTGCTGTGTGGTAGAACACTAGGATTGCTGCCTGACTGACTAATGAAAATTTTAGAAATAGCTCTCCACTGCTCTTTTGGATGAAATTATACTGAGCACTGTTTTAAAATGTATATATAAAGACCAAGAAAATGAAACAAGTGTTCTGTAAGTGAATACAGATGGTTTTTTTTGTGCCAAAATGTTGTGTAAACAGAGATGTGTCAGACGACAGTGTTTTGAGCTCTTTTTGGGACCTCAGATTTGGCGCTCACAGATGAGATGCCTTATGTCTTGTAAGTAGAAATTGCACCTTGCATGTTTCTGCCCATTATTTGAGCATGTTGTTTGTCTTCTAGTTGCGACACCTATGGCTGTAAGTGGTTGATATTAAATATTTTTGGACACCTTAGATGTGAATTCTGTGATTGACTGGAAACCTGTTCAGGGGGTTTCAGGGTCCAGGGTCTTTCGCCCAGTGGCTGCAGGGAAAGCATTTCTGAGGGAGTATGTAATCAAACCCACATAATATAATCAACATATGCAGGTGCTACCACCATATTCACTTGACAGGGAATGCAAATAGTACCGACAGCAGCTGTACTATCTTATTTCTTTGTAAGTAAATACAGAGACTAGTAGCACTTCAAGTTGTTCTTTTTATGGTGTTCAGCATGATAGGACTGCTGATGCCTACGCTCCAATTTTTGCACTTAAACGTGGCATTGATGTGCAAGGTCAGGAACTGGTGCGAGCTGCAGCAAAAGGCCCTAAAATAGCAATTACACCACCAGACAGCAACCGCTGGCTAATTAGCTAATGGATATAAGCTTATGTAACATAAGTGCACTGTTGTGCTTTGTGGATGCTTAGTGATTTAGGCTTTAACCATTGTAAAGCAAGAAAATGCAAATAAATGCATCTGGAAAATCATTTTAGACTATGTTGATTAAGGAGTTACAGATTTCTGCAGATAATTTGGGAATTGGCTCCAAAGTATAACTAGGCCTGTTTCTGCCTTAAGCAGAACCACAAACTTCATGAAATAGTCTTAAAATAGCCTCCATGTAGCATTTGAGACAGCTGGGTGAAGTCATGTACTACAACCTACAAATAAAGAAATGTGTGGATATGTTTGTGCTGCGGTGTTGGAAGACGTATAATAAAACATGCATTTTAAAAACACAAGCTAAAAACACTAATGTGGTTAACTAGTTTGGTAACCTGCAGTATGTGTATATGATTTGAGGGTTGTCTGTCGCAGTTCTCCAGTGTTTGAAACTCTTGTGGAGAGAGTAAGGCCGATTAAGGCCAGTGCCCTTTGGCATTAATCACTGGACTCTAAAGGCTAACGCTGATAATCATCACATCCATCTCAGTGGGAATGGAAACAGTGATTGGCCTGAGTTGCTAGAACATATTTAACACTATTGGTCAAAAAGAGCACAGAAAGAGGAAGGAGAAAGAGACAGAAGCAGATAGACAAGCCGCCAGTTAGTGGAACAAATGTGACATGCTGTTTATGAGACATTTCTGGATTCAAAGTCTATATTCAGCCCAAGGTTTATATATTGAGCTTTGGTTAGAGCTTAGCTTTTCACCCTTCTCCAGGACCAACCTCCCTATATCATGTTCTCAAATGTGCAACTGATCTGAGACCAGTGTTTGGGATTACGACGGTCTGGAAATTTGTGCATGGTGAAAACTTGCAGACAGTGCACAGATGTTTCCTGAATTCAAAGTCTGTATCCATCACAGCGCTGTGTATATTTTGCATAGATGTCACTTATTCTCCTGGCCTTTCCATAAAGTCAGCATTTGGCATCAGTTTCCCTGGAGTGTGAGTTACACTTTAGCCAGACAAACAAGATCTAGTCTAATGTGCCTATTGCTTCTTTTAATCTGAGACAATCATCTGTTGGGCTTGAATGCGTGTGAATCTGGAAGGAAATTACATCTGGAGTGTGTTTACCGTTAATTCTTGGAAATTCTTGGGTATGCTGACATATGGTGGTCATGGATTAAAAAGACATTTCCTCAGGCCAGGGCATGTCCATAATCAGCAAAGTAGACCAATACAAGTCTGCTCTGCCCTGAACAGCTGGTTTTATCTGAGATAAAGTGATTGAGATCTGTCACTGACTTGATTACTACAAATCTCTTTCTTTCACTCCTTTAGACTTCACTTTCAGGTTTACTGTACTCTGAGAACAAGTGCTTTGCATACTTCCACACTGTACAATATCTACCGACATGCCGCTTCGTATCTGTTCTTGTTGTCCAGTTCCACTGACCACATTAGGTTGCACTTACAAACTGTAGTCCAGCTGTTTCTCTGTATCTTTTGTTCGCTCACTTTTCCCCTTCATTCATCAACTGTTAGGAATCCCACAGTACAAGCGGTGAGTGCACATTATTTGGGTCGTGGCTAATTCTCAGTAGTGACGCTGACACAAATGTGGAATGTTACTGCTCAGATGCTGCACACAGTGGGTCACACACAGCAGTTTTAACACACCCCATTGTCGCTGCTTGACTGAAAGGAGTATGCTAACTAGAGATGGGCCCGATCCGATATGAGATCAGTATTGGGTTCGATATAGCCGTGAATCCGATATCGGTCGGACAGCCCCGATCTCTGTATTCCAGTTCGCGGCTTGGACCTTAAACTCGACGCTGTGTAGTAGGAGATGCGTCACCGCCTCCAAACATACCATGAAACTTCCATCTGAGCGAGCCGTTGTTTTGAAATATTGCTCATTTGGAGATACTTTAGTTTGGAAACGCCGAAAAGCAAGACGGCTACTTGCAATGTGTGCAAAGCCAGCGTACCGAGGGGTGAAAGTACGGTTGTGTCGTACAATACAACAAAAATTAATCAAGCACCTGCAGAGATTTCACAACAAAGAGTACCAGGAATTTACGCTAGCAAACCCAGTTGTTGCTGCTAAAATTGATGGCTCAGCCAGGATTGTTGTGTTTTTGATATTTACAAAATTTTACAGCTGTTGCTTCTACCTTTTTGTGAAATGTGACAAAAATAAATTCCTTTGGAATGCCTTTAAATTCAGTATAGTTGTGTATATTTTTTGCTCTTCTAATAAGTGCTTAGTAGTTTATTTATTCTGTGATGTATCCTTACTAACAAACAGCACAATTTCAACAAAAACAATGCTTATATTAAAGTAAAAAAGTAAAGGAATCTGTATTGACAGTCATGTATCGGAATCGGAACTGGAAAAACATGGATCGGCCCATGACTAGTATTAACCAAAAATAACCAGACCACTGTGTCCTGTGGCCAGAAACTGTCCCTCGGTGGAGGATGCCTAATGCAAACTTTACAGCATCACATGCCATCTACATAACCATACATCTACATAACCCTAACACCCTTCCATCTGCAAGGTGGACCAGCAGGTCAGCTGTGTCTAATGTGAACCTAATTTCTACACATCCATTTTCTCTTATTTGTAGTTGAAGATCGGCTTTCATGTATGCACAGGCACCAAAATTGTTTCTCTACTATCTGCCTGTTTAAATACACCAGACAGCCCACTTAGAATTGAAGTTCAGTGACTGCTGGTGAGCTTTGTGTATTTTTTAGTGACTTTCTTCTGTTAGTCTGTCAGTTAGATCACCTTTACATCTACATACCTACACTCCCTTCCATCTGCAAGGTGGACCAGGAAGTCGGATGGGTCTAAAGTGGACAGTAAATGGACACTCTATAATCCCCTCAACACACACAAACACAAACACGAACGGCAGGCCACTACCATGTCAGGGTCACTGTGGTGCTGCTCTCTGAGGATCCTGTCTGATCATCTATGAAGGGAGGGGTAAAAATTATTCCGAGATCTACAGTCAGTAAGTGTAAATCCCAAAGGGCACCTTTATGATAAGTGAAGCTGATAAAATGGACAGTAAATGTAGATACAAGACAGGTGTGTCTAAAGAAGTGGGTTGTCAGTGTGTAATTCATACGTTATACAGTTGTATTCTGTTCCTAACTTTAAAGTATGCACAGGCAACAAAATCACTTAGAAAAAGTGTGTTTCTCCACTATCTCTGTGTTTAAATACACCAGACAGCCCTCTTTGAGTTCAGTGACTGTTGGTGAACTTTGTGTATTATTTCAGGATTTTTTTCTGCTTGTCTGCCAGTTACATTCGTAAGGAATGTCGTCTGACCTCTTGCTTTTCCTGCAGCTAAACAGTTTTTTTAACATGAGTGGTAGGATTCCAGCAGGTTAATGATTCACAGGACACTCGTGTTGAAACTCATTTGAAAACCGTTTTTTTAGTTCTGCATGTTTGCATTCGTTAAAGGCTGCCGGATTGCCCGGTCAATATTGACTCTGGACCTGTTACGGCTAAATGGTTGTCCTTTGATTTGTTCTAGTTTTGATTCTGCTGAGAGTTAAAATTAGCCTGAGACACGTTATCTCTGTTGGACAGTCCCTGCTGACCCAGATGTGTGTCATATTGCCAAAGCTTCCTACAACCCCAGAAGGGCGTTGCTTAAAATCTCTGGTCTTTTCAAATGTTTCTTGTTCAGCCATCACATGAAATTCTGTTGAAATCATCCACCCTTAAAGAAGGAGTCAGTTAACCTAACCGTTCTGCGCTGCTGAGTCAGAATTAGAGTGAGATTCATATTAAGAATCTTTAGCTTTCCATATTGAAACCACATTGACTCTCTCCTGTCATTTTGTCTGCTATTTCCGTGGGAATAAGTTACAGGGATGTACTTAACCACCAAGATAAAATGTGTCTTCCCCTTTTTTTTCCCTTTTCATTGTTCTGACTGAGTATAAATGACCTGTATCTGAAAGGCAATTTTCCAGGCTCCTTTTGGCCAACTTTGTCACGAAAGTGCATCCCTGGCAGCTTCTAGGGAGCCCGTTGATAGTGCTGAGTAGGAAGGGGAAATGTTGCTCTGTCAGACAAAGATTTTGGGTGTGTTTTACCCGGACAACAGACGACACATTCAGCCATGCTCCACCCAGTCCCACAAGACTGCAGCAAAGCAGATGATATGCAAGCTGATGTCTTTCTGTGTTAAGAACGTTGAGGGGAAATAAGTATGAATTTTTAATTGGTTACGAAAGTCTAAAAATCAAGTAAACATCAAACTGAAGCTCTTTTCGTGCTTCAATGGAACTTCAATGGAACAGATTTATCATGCTCTTAACTATCAACTACTAGTGACTAGGCTAGTGGCATTAGCCGAGGCCTATTTTTCACAATGTGTGTTTTATGAAGAAGCTTATAGACCCTTTTCACTGCTGACATGACAACGAGCACCTGCAGGTTAAATAGGCTCCTTTTTGACCATATTTAGTGATATATTTATCAGTTATCAGAATTTTAGCTAGCAGTTTGGATAATTTAGATACTAGTTTTGGTGTGAGTCATCCTTTTCATATTAGCCATACCTTAATGAGTACCTGGTCCCAGTGCATTCCATTCCCATCAGTATGTGACCCAGGCATGGCCAGTAGGACCAGGTACTCAAGGCCTGGTTGATATAAAATTATGACTGTTTCCAGTATCAACAAAGCCTTAATAAGTTCCTGGTCCTGGTGGCCACGCCTGAATCACACTCTGCTGGGAATGGAATGCACAGGGAATTTTTCTTCTCAGTTATTTCAGCTGAACTGCTAGGAAGCAAAACCAACTTGAGCGTAAATTATTGATGCAGAACTTCAGCAGAGGTTCCGTGCTGATGGCAGATCCACTCACTGTATCGGAAATGTGGACCGTATCCATAAGTCCATCAGTCTGAGCTACGAACTTCACTGTAGAGGGCAATATCACAGCATGAGCCACAACAGAGCACCTCAATGCTGCATGGAGGTAGCAGTAACACACCCTCCAAAGTTCTTCAGGGCGATCTCCAGCAAGTTATGGAACACTGTCTTGTAATTTGTGCTAATATCTGGAGGAATTGCACTTTTCTTTTCTTCAGTTTTCAGTTTTTCGTCATGTAGAAGTTGTGGAATGTTCACACACATGACACACACACCAAATTTATTACGCAGGCTTTCCAGACCTTCTGTTTTTTCTTTTCCGTGTTGTCCCAGTCAAAAAAGAGTGGGCTTGCCCAGGCCCATTCCTGCAGCTCCTGTCTGAGAAGAAAATTTGTTTCCTGTATGAGGTAGAAAGGGAGAGCAAGGGAGAAAGAGGGAAGGCAAGGCACAGATTAGAATAACAAAAGAAGATATGCTGATACCTGGTGTATGTAGAACTGTAACACTGTAAGATCTACATTTGTTTAAAAAAAAAGACAGCTATGCAAATTGTTTAAAAAAACGGTTTGATAAAATGTCTTACTGCTAGCAAAGTTAACATTAGAATTAACACAAACAAACAAGAAAGCAGTATCAAGATTAGTTTTGTTTGTAAAAAGTAGTTGATATTGTGTGAGCTGGTGAGGAGAACAGACCTGGGTTCGGTTCCAGATTCCTCCTCGGTTCCTCCATTGTTTGAATTTGTGAAATTCCATCAGCAGCTCCTGATTTTTAATTTAATGAAGGAGTCAAACCAGGTTTCTGATGGAAACTACAAGTAATACTGAGCTTCAGCAAGGAACACACTGATATATTGTACATAATATCACTATTTACCATATAATATTATTTGTATTTACTATTTTTTCATTTTATTTATTATATTTAGTCATATGTGAACCCCGGCCCCCCAATCCTCATCTAGATGTTTATTTGTCCAGTATTGTATTAGTGTTTGTGGATGCGTTTTGTATGTAATTATCAGTCAAGGTTTTAAAAGTGGTCACATGACACACATAGGCTTTCAAGGATTCCACAATACTTTAATTATTTAAAAATAATTAGTAATGGGTAAATCAACCATTCCTCCGTTTCTTACTGTAAGACAGACTACTAGGAGAATTTAAAAGATGTGTTCTCATGCAATCTGCCAGCAAATCACAGGACACTGAAGTTCTTTTGCGGTTTTGCAATCAGCAGAACCTTCAGATAAGGAAGTCCAGGTCTATGCATTTTCATTTATACAAAAAATGAATGGCATTTTTGAAAACCGCAGCCGTCATGCCCTGTTGTTAACAGATATGTTGAAAAGTGCAAATGTTTTGAACCATGTTCGCTTTAACTCACGTGTGTCCCCGTACCAAAATAAATAAACCAATATTACATCCATGCTATAACCAGTTGTATGGCAGTAGGGTTAATACTTCACTTACCTGATTAACCAGCTATACTTAAACTGTGGGCACTGCTGACAACTCACCCAGCACATTAGCTCAAACCTGCCGATGTTGAATACCTTGAATTTTATTGTGGCAGTTGAGTACGTTCAGCGGTGTTAGCTTGCATTTAGCAATATTATAAGAATGATAAGAATTAGAATTTTAGTCTTATAATTAAGAACAGAGGTCCCTAATCACTGGGCCATTTGGAACTGGGCCTTACTAAAAGACATTTAATTGATTATCAAAATCTGAAATATCTTTTATGTTTAAAAAATGCTCGGTCACGTGATTTGGGACATCAAAAATATACCCCACAAGTTAGCAAAAATGAATAAAAAACAAACTTCTTTGTATTTTTACACACTTTTTTTTTTTAAAGTTGTATCTACACCGGTCCATGGTGCAAAAAAGAGAATTTTTAAATGACATTCTGAGAAAAACACTTACACACAACATCTGTTTTGGGACGTGTTTTGCTTGTCCCAAAGTGTGGTGGAGCCAGTTTTTCTCTATAGGGGAAAATAAACCGTTCCATAAAAATTAACTGAACCACAGTTCCTTAAATGGGTGTGTCTGCAACTACAAAGTGAAGACAGTCTTTTGATTCATTGAGTATATACATTTTTAATCATGCAATCCAGTTTAATTATGT
>JBBPCW010000084.1:10456445-10469861 GCA_037974425.1 Phenacogrammus interruptus | reverse complement strand
CTTCATTTACATTTATTTCCTAGGAATTGTTAGGGGTGCCAATAATTGTGGAACAGGTGATTGTATGAAAAATAATTACTTCTTATTCAGGGATTTTTTTCCCCCCTTAAAATTCACTTTCTACACTTTTCAGTGTGAGAGTATGCTTCTGCAATAAAAATTGACTTTATTTTAAGGCTTTTAACACATCTTAACTAGGGGTGCCAATAATTATGGAGGACAGTGTATTGTCTGTATGACAAAGATTGTATGGATGTGGGCTGTCAACAGACCTAAAGTTGAGGCGGCTTTTCCTCCAGACATCCCGTAATTTAAAAAAAACTGGCATGGGCTCCTTGTGCAGGTGAAGAGAATTTTGGACGAATCAGAAATGGAAAGGAACTGAGGTGGAATTACCCTGATTTGCTTGTGGACGTGAGAACAAGCAGGTGGAAAATATGCCACAGGCAGTTGCTCATTTAGGGTAATTCTTTAAAGACCTTCCTCGGTGTGTAGAGTTCCCATGGGTGCGCCCCTCGTACCAGCAGCAGAGCATCATTTAGTTTGGTTACCACAGCTCTCTTCTGACACTAATGAATTAGCTGGCCTTTGGCTGCTGGGAGATAATGCCTGGTGTTTGTCACACTGGCTGCTTTGGGGTCCTGTGGTGATCTTTTCACCGCTTTAATGAGGTCAGATGTTGCAAAGATGGGCTCTAGAGCCAGGGGATGAGCTCTAGAGGCAGGTGAGAATTTAAAGAGACGTACGAGTTCAGTATGCTGTAAAATATTGTTTTTAACTAATAGGGAAGTGCGAATATTTTTGATGACCAAGCAAGTCACAACTGTCAATGTTGTTGATGCTAAAAGAGAAGAATGCAGCTGTGACTCGCTGTTGTTGTGCTTCTTGTCATGCCAAACTGAGCAGCGTGTACAGTCCGCAGAATAAGGAAACACCACTTTGGGGATTGGTAAACGCTCACTGAACCTCTACTTACAACTGCTCAGCCAGACATCAGTTTCACCGTCTGTTCTCTGTTTCTTCAGTGTTTTTATGAGCTTTTTGTGAAAGTTAAGTAAATGACATCGAAACATGCAATTATTGTGATTAATTTAAAAACAGAAGTGATTTACCCCAATAAAACAAAGGTATATTAGCATAAGTGTAAAGTGTCCATTTGTCAAATGGGACCATGACCACCTGATCGAAGGGGCAACTCCCTACGCAGTAGGTCACCAGCTGCCCCCAGTGACATTGTCCATACACTACGAAACACAATGTACTTAAAATGTGCTTAACCCTACATTGAGTTACCCCTGAAAATAAACCAAACCCCTTATTTTGGCCATTAATTTGTGAATTGATCCTTTAATTTACCTTAAAGTGGATTTAAGGCATGAGTGTGAAACCCCTTAATCTTAAACATAATGTATTAATTCAGGAGGTTCTATTTAAGGGACACATTTTAAAAAGTAGGGTGGGATATTCAATAGTTTTATCTCTTAATCAGCCTTAATCTGTGCACTTTTCCCTTTGATTTTCCATAAGGAGGCTCTTGTAATATAGTGATTGCAGATTTTTGTTGTTGGCTTTCAGCACTTTTTGTTGGAATGTGTTTATAAAGTGCTTTTGTAATCAGCTTTCCACATTTAAAACAAGCTCTCTTTTCAACATATTAACCTAAACATCTGTCAAGTGCAATTTACAGCCACTTGCTCTGATGACTAGTGCTGTCTGAGAGGTTTTTTTTTTTTTTATGTCTGCTTGTGAAAGTATTTTTAAGGGACTTTTGATATGTGGCACTGGCTAATTGGTTTGCTGCAGATGAGTGAAAAACTTTCTATAGTGTTTTGCAATGTATGTCTGAACATAGAGGCAGACAGAGACCACCTGTTTCAGGCGTGTATGACTTAATGGAAATTTTATTAGTCTTAGCAGTCATGTCATGTGTCTCTTGTATACTAACATTTACATTTACATTTATGGCATTTAGCTGACAATTAGCATTAGCATAGCTAACAATTAGCATAGCAAATGTTGGAGCCCTGGCTGAAGGATGCATATATACAAAGTGTCTACAGGTACTCAAATACATTAGTCTTCAATGTAGTTGGTGGAGGTAGCTCAGTGGGTAGGATACTTGCCTCCGGACCAAGAGGTCATGGGTTTGAATCCTACCTTCAGCACACCGCCACTGGGTCCCTGAGCAAGACCCTTAACCACAAGTTGCTCCAGGGAGAGGCTGCCCCCTGAAGTTAGAGAATGGAAGTCGCTTTGGATAAAAGCGTCTGATAAATGTAAATGTAAATGTAGTTGATTTGATTTTTTCTTAAAGGTATTGTATTTTGACACGCCCCCATGCCTTACAGTGTAATGCCACTGAATGAGATGACCACAATGCACACAATGTTTTTTTCTAGAATGCATTTAATTAACTGTGTTAATGTCTATGTTAACATGTGGTGTTTCAAATTCTCTTAATTTGTTTCGCTGGGCTTATACAGAAAGGATGTTCTGTGTAAGTGGAATAAATAGTAACTATGTATGCATCACTAAACCATGAAAGGAACTGTGGACCATTCCACCACTTTTAGCACCTCAGAACCAACTGTTACTTTCATGATGACTTGTCCAGGCCTGTTTTTAAGTTGGTTAGATCGTGGCCAAACCTTGACTTTGGCATCTTGGCATGCTTGCACAAACACCCACACACACAGCTATGAAGTTTTAATGTTGCCTCACATGATCTAAGAGGTATGTCCAGTTTGCAGGAAAACGAAGCGCTAAATGAAATGATCGTTTCCACATTGTTGTACCAGAATGGAATCTGAATGGTATGATACTGTTGTAGAGCCAAGATGGCCCATTAAAATGGTTTATGTGTTTCTTGTTTAGTTTTTACTTAATAAATGTCTTATTTGTGATTTTTAATTTTTGATTAAGCTCACCAAACTGACCCTAATGGCCTGATTATCACCCCGCTCCACAGCTCGTCCCAACTTCCCACAAGCCCACGGGCAGCTCACTTGCTCCCAGGAGGGCCGTTGGGGCCATTCGCATCGTCTGATGATGGATTATTTATCGCCCACTGCATGATTGCTTCCAAAATTTTTTGGAGTTCCATTAGCTTTTTTAAAAGGTCCCATGAGGGTGCAGCTAGTTTTTTCGCTCCACAGTAAAGACAAAGCCAAGTCCCCGCTTGGGCCTTGAGCACATGTTTTTGTCGCAGTGAGACATTATTGATTTGTGTGCCGCTGGTGGAATCCCCTCTCAGCTGCTGGATCAGCACCAACATTTGAGGCACAGAGTGTGTGGGCGACTAAAAAGTTCTGATAAGACTGTGGTCAATGAGGACAGACACTGTCGTGCCAATATGATCTGCAACCTGGCAACCAGTTTCACTTCTTAAAAAGGCCAAGGTAGTAAACACCAAAATGAAAACAGGTAGTTGCAAGGGTTGAGAAAGAGGAAGTGGGTGCCAGTTTCTACTCACTTTTGATCTTGTGGTTAAAACTGAATGAGATCTAGTGAAAGCACTCCTGAGAGGTTAAAGGTTTATGTGATTTTTCCTTATTTATAAAAAAAATATAGAGATTATACTTGCAACTCCAGTGTAAACTGATAACTAAAAACAGCCCTTAAAGTCCGGATCACAAGAAGGTGATGTCTCCTAGTTACTTTAATTTTCTGTTGTCAGTAAAGTATTCCTCTAAATATCAGTGTATTTAAAATGTACCTAAATCATCTGCGCCTATCTTTGTGTTCTTGAGGCACCCTGTGTCAGTGTTTCTCAAACCGGTCCTCTCAGACGCCCAGACAAACCACATTTTTGCTCACTATATGTTGGTCTCTGTGTGTGGTCTTCTGATGTCTGTGTGTCACCAGTTGGGTTAGAGTAAAACTGTGTGTTTTAGGACCAGGACTGTCCTTGTAACCTGGTCAGTTTGCAAATTTCCACAAAGATGTTGTCCACGAGTGGCTGACAAGTCTTATTCTATATAATTTATTTAATTAAATACATATTTTATTAAACAGAGAGCAAAGCCTGTGCTCTATCTGGCCATTATACCTGTCATTGTTGTTGGGGTAAAGCCATAGATATCCAAAATGGTAAGTTTACAGGAGAAGTACATTTTTTCTTCTATAATTGAAAAAAGTAATAAAAAAATTCCAAGCATCCAAATTCCAAGCAAGATTGGAATACCTCAGTCGACATGATGTAAGGTGCACCTGGTGTTTTCAGAGCCTATACAAAAAAAAGAAACGAAGATGCAAAGTTTTGATATTCACGTTGTTATTCAGTGACTGTATCAGTTGCTGATATGATAGTCGCAGTATGTTCCTGAGTTTGGTTTTCCTTGCTCAAAGTGAAATCGGACACTCCCGTTCTACATTTAGTGTGCTGAACCTTTAAATAGCTCTAATAACCCCCCCTTCTTCAACATCATTGTGGCTTTTTCTAAAACTGACCATGACATGGTGTCCAGTTGACTCCCAACCAGAGTTTATCACAACACTGCCTGTACAACTGATCAACATGACGGCCCTGCCCTGTCCACCCTTCACCTCTTTTGGCTCCATTCTAATTACTCCGTTGGTGAATCACCAATGAAGTGTCGCTTTTTTGACAAAGTGGGGCAGAAGAGGAAGATCATCTAATGCGGCTTGGGAATTTGTCAGTGTTTAGGGGGGGATAATAGATGGTGTAGTGGTGTCAGAGCAGCATTTGGCATCTGATTTATACACACAGATAATGCCCTCATAAGTCACACTCAACACTGGACTTCCCTTCGGATTCGAGTCCGATAGAGATCATGGGCAGGATTAACATTTGTAAATAGTTTGTCTTTGCTGTCATGAAAGAAAATCAATTTTTTGGCCATTTTGATTTTAAATTGTAGTTTGAACTGTCCTGTATTTTTATTGATCAAGGAGTTAGGAAGTCATTTCAGGACAACCCGACATTCTCTAATTTTTAGGCCAAGCCTTTGAAAGGATTATAGGCTTGTTCATCTTTATTCAGTCTTTTGCTTCACATTTAATGCCATGCAGTCACTGACAAGATTTTTAAGCAAATGAGCCCTATGGGTCAAAAACTCGTTAGCTTTAAGCCTCGCTACTTAACGATGTGTTATCAGTGAAACTATATGTTAGACGACATCTGTTCCTCATGACTGGTAGATTTTTCAGGTAATTATTCAATGTGTGTGTTGAATGTATTTGGTCAGCTGTTGTAATACAGTGGTCTCAAGGGGCACACATCTCAACCTCAGAAACCCAGAAGGTGCTGGCATAATCTGATAATGTCAAATACGCAAACAGCAATAAAGGACAACCTGCTGTAATCTTTATATGTGGTATATCATTAGAAGAAGCTAAGACAGTATTTAAATTTTTTTTTTTTTTTTTTACCCCCTTACACAGGTATTGGGTGCATCAGGACGTCTCTATACTTGCTATACATCCTGTCATTACTGCTGCTGTCCTGCGTTCTCTTTCTCTGTGCTCAGGAGAAATGAAAGTCTGGTGGTAAGTTCACTTTTATATTTCTGATATTTTACAGATGCACACATTTTGCAGTATTAATACACACAGCACCAGCAACTGAGTTTTCCCAAATGTATTTTTTTTTTCTTACGTTTTACTCTTACCCAACACCATATTAACATGTTTTGCCAAAGTTAGGATCTCATGCAAAGCATAAGAAACTGATAACTGCCAGCTTAGCTCTCTGTAAAGGCTAAGCAACAATTAAAATGATCAAAAAGAACATTAGTTCATACATGAGAGGATAATTGTGATCATTACAACAAAGGTCTTAGGTTAAAGATCATGAGCAGAACCTGAGACCTGTGTCACGAGTGCTTTTTTGGTGGGATTTTGCCCATACCGATAAATCAGAGAACTTTTAGGTTGATTGTTTTTATCAGCAAATTGATAAACTGGTCAGGCCCTACCACACACAGAGGTCTTGGGTCAAAGATCATGAGCAGACCCTGAGACCTCGATCACAGAGGCTGTGCTTTGAGGCAGTGGCATTCTTGGTTCCTTGTCATCTTCCCTAGTAGCCTTCCCACAAAAGCCTGAACCAGAGTCCCTTGGAAAGAGCTTGCATAGAGGACACTGGGAGGCTCTTGTTTGTGTTCTGCTCTTCTTTGGCAGGCTGCTCTTTGATCGCAGGGCTCTGATTCTAGGCGAGCTCTCTACGACATTCACCACAGAATAACATTTCAATCAGCCTGATCCATGCCCCCAGAGAGTCAGAGGCTAAAAATAGCCCTTCTGAGAAAGGGTCCAGTGGCAAACCCAAAAGAGAGCTTTTAACATTAACGTCCTCCTAATCTTCACATCACCCAGTGGTGGAATCAGAACATGCCATGCTGGGACACTGGGATTTTGTCTTCTACATTTCCGTCTCCATCCAAACTGCCTGTTTGCTGCATTGGCAGCCTTTTAGAATGGGTTTGAACTTGTTTTTCTTCTTCGCGACCTAAACTTCTGACCTAAAGAGAAAACAAACAGGATTTAAAAACAGAAAAGCTAGGTCTGAAATTCTCATCAGACCTCAGCCATGTCTGCTAAGTGTGTGTGTGCGCGCCTGCCTGCATGTGTGGGAAGCAGGCTGCTGTGGTCTCAGCAGCTGTAATGGACACATGCACACGCACACACATACACAAGCCACAGTTTTCCTGGTAGCAGTAGGGTACAGCAGTTAAAGACTGCCTCATGACTGGGCTAGATGCCACGTCTGGGCATTTTAACAATGTTTCCTTCAAATAGAAAAAAGTGGGTTAAATATGCGTAATTAAACATCATCAGATGTGATGTTTCAGGTTTTTTTTAAATGTATTTACGGCTTTTTTAAAAAGTTTTTTAAGGGTAGTTTGCATACTTCAGGCTTCTTTGGCATGAGCTCTATTTATGGTACAAAGCCTGAATTAATTAATCACATAAGTTATTCTTTAACACATTAAACAGATCTTTTGCATATCACACTATCTTTGGCCCTTTCCTTGTTACTCATTCCCTCATGCCCTTTACATTGGGTTGGGCTTCATATCTTTCTTACCCTCTCTGTGACAGAATGAGGCTCCCATGCACCATCTCTTTGCTTCCTCTTAGGTTCATCAGTATTTTGTCATGCCAAACACACATTGAGGCAATGATTTTTGATGATTACAATAATCATAAACCTGGAAACAGACAGGTGTTTCATGTATAAAATATGATGGGGGGGGAGGATATCATTTAGTCTCGTTTTGTTACTTAGCTGAGACTTTTTTGGACACCAACTTACGAAGATCTTTCCTGCCTCTTATAAGTCCTTATATTTAAACTCTTCAGGATATTCCCTGGTATTTTTATCACTCTAACCTGGTAATGCGTTGATTCCTGATGTGCTCCATTTGTCTAACTAACGGATGTGTCTTTCTATATAATCCCAGTGTAAGCACATCTTGGCAGCCTACCTTTGCCGTGCCATGGGCTTGTGCCAGCAGGAACAGGTCTCAGATCAGCACATGACCCTCATCCTCTCAGGAAGAGCCCAGCAGGATCCATAAAAAACCTTCATCCTGAACGAAAACACCAACTCTGTTCCACGTTGGGTCCCAGCACAGTAGGTGCCATGAGTGTGGGTGCAAAAAACAAAGCAATAGGGTTTTTCCACATCGGTTTTGGCATCTGATTCATTACGAACATCCCATTACCTTGTCACACCTATACACTATATTTGTGCAATAACTGACATGAAATGTGTACAACCCCAGACCTACATTAGTTTTATGAAACAGAAATAGCAAGTGTTTGCTATTATATTTAGACAAATAGTTACATTAAAAAACCTCATAAAACCTTTTTACTACAACATGCACACACTCACTCATACATTTGTAACCCTTGTGACCAGTTGTGCATGTGAGAGAGTTGCCAGAGAATGTACATCTGTTCATTGAGTGTGACTGCTGTATGTAGCTTCCTTTTATTTGAAGGGACAGTACCCCGAACAACAAACAGTGAAACGAGTCTGCACTCCCATCACCAGTTAAAATTTCAGTATTTTTAGCTTTTGCAAGAACAGTTCATGGCCTTTTATTCTCTAAATCTTTTTATCTGACTGTATGTCGTGCACGTGCTTTGGAAGCTACGCAAAACACGCTACCAGCAATGGTTATTTTTACAACGCATACATAATGTGTTCTTTGGAAACTATTGCATGCATTGTTTTACTTCATTGACTGTTAGCGTCTGGCCTGTTAAGAGTCTGGTCTGTTCTCTCTGGATTTGGCTCCTTTTCCACCTCAGTGTTTGTGTTAGAACAAAGTGTGCCAACATATTGAACCAGTTACTGTCGGAACACACACAAGCTTTCAAACTATTTCTTAAACACTTCTGCTAAACTTATAAATCACAATAAACATAATGGCTGACACAGCTGAGCAGCGTTTTTGTGGGGGTTTTTTGTTGTTGTTTTTTAATATAAAGAGCTTTTATTAACAAAATGTCACCAAACATACAGATTTGTGTTAAATAACAGTGTTAAATACTGCTTTTTACACCTAACAAATTCATTGTGGTATAACACGTCAACACCTGAAAGCACTGAACATCAATTGTGAACCACAGTATATGCTGATTAGTGGCAAATCCTGTAGCACATTTAGAAATTACACTTGGGAAAGAGTATTTCTCTCCCCTTCTCTCTCTCACTTCTGAAGGCATGATTGTTAGAACTAGACTACATCTTAAACATCACTGAACAGTTATATTTAAAACAGCTGGAATGCCTTATTCCTATTCACTGTCTTCACCAAACTTCTGAAAGTACATAACAAAAAGAATTGATAAAGAAATAAAATGTCAGTAACACAAGTACAGTGCAGTACAGATTGGTCTCCATGGGAATGTCCATTAAGTTTGGCACACTCCTGCAGTTTAGCCCTTAGAAGTAGTAATGAAACAAATGAATTTTTATTTTGTTTAAAAGCTACCTATGTTTTCCTCTTCGTGTTTATTTGCCTCTTTACCTTCAAAAGCTTTAGCTTTCGCTCAGTAAAGTTCCTGCCACCACTGTGCCATCTGCCACTGGTCTGGAGCATACGATACATTATTCATCTCTGTAGGAGAACATGTCATATCATATATCAATACCTTGCCCAAGCTCTGTCAAACACATCTGACCGTGCACAGCCTAAAAAAGTGTGTGACTGATTTATTAAAAAACTGGTATAAGCAAGTGTTTGTCAGTGTGTGGTTAAAAAAAATCCAGTCATTTTGTTCAGGGCCTTAAAAGCTGTTCAAAAGAAGTGGTGTGGCTGATGTTTTGTCTGTAAATGAGCATTGATATTGTATCCCACCCTAATGGATCAAACCAAAGTGCGAAAATTGTCTGCTTTTAATAATAAAAGCCTTCCATTCATCAAATATGCCAAGCAAATCACTAAGCCATGATGAAAATGAGACAACATTTGGGTCTCTTAATGTGCAATCAGAGCACTTGTGCACCTCATAATAATGTTCTCTAATTGCCTCTGACTCAAATAGTCATCGTTTAACAGAATGGGCATTGTTACTTGGGGTATAATGTCTCTGAGCAGCATGAATTTTTATCAAGTAGGGTGGAGTTGGTGGTGGAGGAGACGTATGACTAAAATTCACAGTATTGACAGAACAAATTGTTCAAGTGGCTGCCACCTCCTAGCTTGGATCAGAGGTGATGCTTTAAATCTCTGTGTTGCAGACACTCTCTGCTCCAGGCTCTCCATTCTGCTTAGGTCCTGTACAGTATGTCGGAGTTGAACATTCAGTGACGAACTAGGACCCTAGGGGCAGTGACGCACCCGCAACAGAAACAACACCAAATCTCCTACAAGTCCAACACTAGTGCAGCTGGGGCCACTTGGGCAGAAAGAGAGGAGTGTGACCATGAATGCCATTTACAAATGTGTGTCCTGCAAAACAGCTTATTCATAACTCTTGCAAACAATTTGCTTGCAAGCTCTAGAATATGGGAATAGTTTATCCACAGTGCTGGTGGATTCCAAAAGCAGAGGAACTGCTTGATGTAGAA
This sequence comes from Phenacogrammus interruptus, assembly GCA_037974425.1. Lineage (NCBI taxonomy): Eukaryota > Metazoa > Chordata > Actinopteri > Characiformes > Alestidae > Phenacogrammus > Phenacogrammus interruptus. The sequence goes on along the minus strand of JBBPCW010000084.1, from coordinate 10,459,813 downwards.
AATTCTCTCTCTAAGGAACAAACATTTACACAGTGGTATCTTTCCCAGTGGAGCACACCCTGCTTTCTTTGAACTTCAGTGAATTTCCTCAAGATGCTTTATATCTGTGTCTACCGACCTCCACGATTTTCCTGAGCTTTCTAAAGTGACCTTCTAATTTGTGAAGATTGATTAAAAAGTGTTTAAAAATTCAACCATGACTGTCACAGATAAAAGGGGATAACCCTCTCCTACGTGTTCCCCTTAAGCATGATTATGTGGTTTATGTTTCATCTGGCTGTGGATTGTTCCTCCGGGTTCTTCACAAGTCGTGTCAGTTCTTTCAACATGAGCTTTCGGTGACGCCACACCATAAACTTTGCTGTTCTATGGGTATTTCTGCTCTCTGCAGTTTTGTTTATCATGAACCAAAGTGTCTGAAACTGTCAATGGACAGATTGACGATCCAAGTATAGAGGCATTTTGACTACTTTGTTTCAAACGTCTGTTAAGGCTTGGAATGAAGTATTCAGTTTGTTCAGACTGCTTAGTTTGTCAGGTTGAAGAGGAGAAACTCCTGTATTTCCACTGGGGTTGTAGTGATAGAAGAGCATATTGGCCTCCATTCATAATTTAACAACAAATTTTCCAGAGAGACCCGCTTTTTAAAGTTTTGCTAATGGTCTGTTCAGTCCTCATAAATAGACTAATGGTCCATATTCGGAGCATTTTACTAAATACCCCCTCACATATATTTTTGCAGCTATACTCTGGTCTGTAAACACTGCTCCCCATATGAGCTTATATAAGGTGACTCCACACCTTATTTCGTTTAAATGACACTGATATATGGTTAAATTAAGTTGCACTAAAAACATATAGTCCCCCATGGCTATAACAGGGGATCAATGGTCATGGTTACTTGGTCTTTGTTTCGACTGCTCCCATTAGAGCTCAGGTACACCTCTTCCTGTCGGCACAGGATATATCGCGCTATGATCTTCCGGAAGGTGTGCCTGAACTCCCTGATGCGGTAGGCATAGATGATGGGGTTGACCGCTGAATTGGCGTGTGAAAGGATGATTGCCACATACATAACAGCAGCCGGCTTGTCTAGCGTGGTGTAGAGCGTAAGGCAGTTGAGGATGTGTACAGGCAGCCAGCACAGGGCGAACAACCCCACGATAATGGACAAGGATTTGGCCGCTCGGATTTCACGCTGCAGCAGCCCTTGGTGTTGGTGGCTCTCCCCGTTCCCCACCGAGCTCCTGAGTTCAATCTGGCGGAGCTGCTTGCGAGCCACCGTGAAGATTTTGACGTAGATGCCCAACATGATAAACAAGGGTGGCAGCACACAGCCAAAGAAGTTAAAATAGACCATGTAGCGCATGTCCACCACACTCTCAAACTGGCATGGGAGCTGGCAGCTCTGGAAGAAGCCCCAGTCTGTTGGCAGCGCCTCTCCATTGCTGGTGTTGGAGTTCTGGAGCAGAACGCACTCATTTTTAGGCGTGCTGCAGGCACTGGCTTTCTTGTTCCAGCCCGCGAATGGAATAAGGCCAATGATAAAGGACAGAATCCATAAGATGGTGATGATCTCTCTCGCTCTCTTCCCTGTCACCAGTTCCTTATACCTGAAAAGCAAAAAAAGAAGCTAGTCAGCTGGTGTGAAGGGTAAACTATGGTTTTAGAACAAAGTGAATTCTTGACTTAACTTGAGGACAGTATCAAAACTGTCTAAACACTTTAAATGAATTTTTTAAAAAAGAAAGCTTTCTTTAACCTTGCCCACTACACTCTTCTTGGAGATCTGCTTTTCTGCTAATCAGCTTGTTAAGGCCTGTAAAAAAACAGATTTTTTGGAGTAGGTGTGGCTTGGATAATAATGATTTATTTCAGTGGGTAGCTTTCCTGAACACTACCTCCATAAAATGCAATTCAGACTAAACACATCAGTACTGCGCATAACTGCAAAAACTACTAACATATGACAACTCGTATCACTTGCGCTCATGTTAAAAATTAACATCCTGTTTTTGCCATCTCAGATTTCCCCTGATAAATGTTTTTACAGGTGCTTATTTGCATGCTTTTGCTTTAAGAATACTGTAACCATTTCTTTGTGACAACGAGACATAGTCCTACCACCACAGTTCTCAACTACATCAAACTGCAAAAGTAAAAGTAAACCACTGGTCCGGTGAAGTTTTTTTTTTTTAGTCAGTGTATCTCGAGGCCCTAGGCCGTGATTACTGCCAGTGCTGGAAGGATGTTTCCACAGTAGATTCTACATACACAGGCCTGAGTGATGGCTCAAACTCTTCAGTGCAGGTCACTTCATCACTGGCCCTCAGACACTGCAGTGTCTGCCCGCTCTGATGGAGCCAAGTGAGTAATACTCAGGATACATTATTCATCAGGCCCTCCCAAAGCCTGTCACGGCGTTTCTCTTTGCCGTGGACAGAGATGATCAAGGCTGCCATCAATAACAGTTTCAACACAGCACCATGCTCTTAGAACCCTTTAGGGTAAAGTTCAAGGCTGCAGTGCTGGTGGCTGAAGGGGTCTTTGCTTATTTCTCTGACTAAGCACTATTGCATAACCCTGTGTCATTCTTAGGGGCCGTAAACATATCGCGTCTTTTGCGCGCGCAAGTCCATTATTTCAAATGTAGACGCGCGGCAGTCGCGTTCATAATGGAACCGACGCACCCGTTTTTTTTCAGGCGCGTCTGCGCCGCGTCGAGTTGACAACATCTCAACATTTCAGAATGCCGCAAGCGTATCGCGGGTCATGTGACAAGATTCAACCAATAAGCTTCCTTGCCTCAGCAGAAACACGGAGGAGCAGCTTATCATTGTGGTCCAGGGATTTCCTGAACTTTATGATTTGTCAAGCCCCCAAACTTTTCCTAAAATATAACCCAGCTAGTCCTTGCCGAGTCTGAAATAAGCGGAGCTCCTGGATCAGCTGGTGAAATTCCCCGTGTTTTTTTTCATTTTTGAAGAACAGGGTGCCCCCAACAATACGGCATTTTGTTGTCTTTTCTGCATAAATAAAGCGTGTAGCAGAGTTACAGCAAGGGTTTTTCGTTGGAGGAAATGGAGAGCGCGGCTGGTGGTTGCTTAGCAACGACAGACGCTTCCAGAGCGCAAGCGCCGAGCGCTTGTGGAAAAAGGAGAAAGCGACGCGCCTCGTGTTTTCAGGCGCGATATGTGAACGGCCCCTTATGTGATCACGCTTTGCTTCTTTCTGTCTTGCCTTATTTTTTTAACCCTGTGTGGCCGGTCATTGTGCTGGACAAAGTTGTTTTTTTTTTTCCAAATTATATTTATTTGCATTTGTTTTATATACAGAATAATACAGTCATATGTGACATACTTATATTG
>JBBPCW010000084.1:10426717-10440017 GCA_037974425.1 Phenacogrammus interruptus | reverse complement strand
GAGTCTCCAGCTCTACCCAAGAGTATTTGGCTGCAGTTCTACAAAGTGTAACGTCACATGTCTATACGCGTTAATTGCGTTAAAAATATGAACGCGTTATTTTTTTCTGTAATTAATTAATCTAATTAACGCGTTAACTTCCCAGCCCTATTTTTTTTACACATCTTTGACTTCCACTCAAGCTTGTCTGAACAAATAATCAACTGCTGTCACTTTGATTCTGTCCAGGATGTTTTTTTCCTTCTTTCACCCTGTACACTCAGGGATAGGCTTCATGTCCCCTGCAAACCTGGTTTAGGATATATAGTCACGCATCAACACAGTGTGAATAATGTTTAATTCTTTCTCTATATTTAACCCAAACACCAAGTGAAGCTGTCATGCACACAGGTCACACGACACACAAGGGTCACTGGAAATGACCGTGTCACATGAAAAAAAGGCACCACTTAGTCATCCAGATCATCTAATCGTGAGTACTCTGGCTTAGCCATACCTTTGTGTGTGTTTGAGAATGCGTATTCCAGTGAGAATCTCTATTGTGGTCTACCAACTGATTGCAGGGGCAACACCCTAGCCACTTGGCCACCAGCTGCCCCATTATGCATATAATACATGTGAAAATCTGAAGGATACACACTTAATTTGTACTCACAGTTTTGATAGCATTTTAAATGTGACAGTACTATCACCTCAGATGATGGTGCTGAACAATGTTATGATATCGTTTATAGTGACAGCTCACTCAGTAAAGGAGTTGTTGTGTTGGGTTTAAGTGAGTACCTGGATGTGAGAAATCTCCAAGGTTGATTCTTCTTTCCAAGGTTTTGGAAAGTGGCTTGATCCCTGAATGCCTCTGTGATAAAAACACAATGTCACAATAAAGCCACAAAACAGATTCACTGAGTAGAAAACATGTTGCCAGTTTGTTAGATAAATATTCTAGTTACAATGTTACCCAGAGATTTACGTTCAGGATGAGAAGTACACCTCTTCAAAGCTAACTGTGCTGGCAAGCGCCATTTTTCATGGTATTACAAATATGTGTCCTATATATAAACTAGTTCCATCCCTGAGACGTTAAGCTCATTCTGTGACCAAATGACTTCTTTCAGAGGGCAATGGCTCATGAACAACGTGTTTTATTTATAGACTACATGAACTTAACAACATGCAAATTAGGGTAATCAGGGCAATGCAAACTTGCAATGCAAATGACATGTCCCCTTTTGCAATGACAATTGTAATGACTAGCCATTAAGAACACACTGCGGTGGTCCATTATCAGCACAGCAGTTACACTGACATGTCAGTGATATGGTTGGGTGTGTGATGTTAGTATGAGTGTATCAGTGTATGTAAGGTCTCACTGAGGGTTTTAACAATCTCTTCCACTCCCACCCACACTAGTCTGTGTTTACATGTCAGTGTTATTGCTGGACCAAAAATATCCCAGCCAACAGTCTTTGTGGTTAGGAGCTGACCAACAGTGAAAACATAAATTATGACATAAACTGTTACATAAACTGAGCCATTATTGTTGCTGCTGTTGTCCTTGGTATTATTCAGCAGTTCTCATGTACTGTGGGATCTGGAGTACCTGTATGGGTGAGACAGCAGCAGCAGGAGCAGTGCGGACAGGTATTCCACTTAGGGGGCTTCTGGGAGATGAATGCATTTGCACTGTGCTGCCAGGTCCGTCTAAAAAAAATAAATAATAGTCGGCTCAATATTTTCCATAAAAATGGAAACAAGGGCTCTTAGAGATGGAGAGCATGTGTCCAAGGTTCAGCTTTAAATTGTTTTGAGGTTGAAATGTAGTTCAGTGTAGTCAGTTGCTTTTATGTAAGATTACTCATATAATAAAGGCAATTTTGCAGCCCTTTTGCTACTGCCTGATTAGCAGATGAATTGAGTGTCTAAGGTCAGACAGTCCAATGGGCTGTGCTTCAGGAGGCCATTGTAAAAGCGTTATGATTACATCTGTGCAGGATGAATTGTCCCAGGCATTAATAATGGCCCTCTTCATCTTTGTTATTATAAGAGCATTAAATTAAAGCTCTCTAGCCTGCCATATCGTCTTTCTGAAAATGAATGGGGCGAGTTCTCATATCTCCCTTCTGACGTCCCATACAAGTTTTGCTCCAGCATAGAAATGGGCTGAGCTTTTAAAAGCCATCTGGTCACAGTTATCAGACCAGTCTTTCCTGACCCTTGCACTACTGCACTGATAGATGGAGTCTGAGATGATAGTGATGTTTGGAGAGCGTATGCAGCTAGCAGCTGTACCTCACTGATACAGCAGCACCAATATTGTCGAAATATTTCACAAAGTGATATAGGGTTCTGTGCAGAAGCATTTAGCTATGCATTTAGTGTGCTTTTGCTTATAATATTATGTATTATTGTGTGCCTTTTCTCCAGTAACAATAATAATGTGAAACTGTATGTACTACAAAAGAGATGCATTGGACTTTATTTAAAAATGTGCCTCAAATGCACATCAATTAAATATGACTTGGGGGTCCACAATGATATCGAAATCAGTAGCAGCAGATATTTGCTTGAAAAACTTTTCAGATTTTACGATATTTCACACCAGTATTTGATGATGCTGCTCTAGTACCTTTGTAAAGCAAAATGTTTAGGTGATACTGATTTTTTTTTTTATGTGCTCATTTGGTGCTTATTGAGATAAATATTTTTCTCTAATACAAGTCTGTTGTCCAAATTCCTGCATCTTCAAGATGTATCTACTTTGGCTGCAGCATTGGTAGATAAGTACATGAAAAATGTTGGATTTTGACAAAGGCCTACAAGTCCACAAGTTCCTCAGTTCCTCAGTGCACCCCTGTTGCATCAACACAGTTTTACTTTTCAGTTTGCTTACTTTTTTGCTTTCACTGATGTAATGGACTTTTAGTACTTTTACAGTGTATAAAACAAAATGGTGGTGGGACATATGCAATAAATAAATAAATAAATAAATAAAGATAATACACAATATTTTTGACAGACAAGCTGCACCAGTAGTGCTACTTTTGAAAAACCTGCTACCAAAGTGCACGGACTCTCATTCAAGGCATCTCTACTACACTACACTAAATCCAATCAAATGTCTTCTCATGTTCTTACTTTAATAAATAAAGCAGTTGGTCAAATATTTATGATAGCAGTGATATGTTCTGTAATGGGGATCATGATAAAATGTATCACAATCAAATAATGTAATTATTGATATCTCTAACAGTGAATACATTGCAGGGCTTTTTTACAAACACCACCAGCTGCACACCTGATTTGAATGAATGCTTAGTCAGAATTGTGTTGTATTTATTCTAATATTTGTGTATTTACAAGCAAATTAATGCTTAAATATGGCAAATGGCTTAATTTTATAGATGGAATGGGCCTTTTGCACAGTTATGTGAATGTAAGAATGTTACACTATAATTCATATCTGTGGAGTTAGTGATTCCATTAAAAATGAATAAAGTAGAATAACACTGAATAAAGTTGTAATCAATACCCAGAAAGAAAATAGAATATGATTAATGTTTGGAATGCCTCATTATTACAGAAACCCCATCCATGAAATACATCTTAAAATACCCTTTAAGTCTTTGGTTTATGAGATACTGTATATGTTACTGCATACAATGGGGTGTTTTACATATAGAAGTTGATTAGCATCAGATGGTGAGGGGAAGAGAAGAAATGAAAGAACAAAAACAAACAAACAAACAAACAAAAAACACTTGCGGAGGAGGGTCCTCACTTTTAACAGCTGTGTCGAAGGATTTGATGAGAGATTTAACAGTCGCTCCAGGTTCCGAGGGTGTGCTGCTTCCACTGCCACTGGTCAGCAGGCTGCCAGACACATTCTGGGTCACTGAGATGCCGCACCAGTGAGGGCCACTTTCAGAATCTGAGAGAGTTCCTTCCTCCACCCGAGACCTGCCAATCACACACACTGATATAGACCACAGCAGCACGAACCATTCGTCACATTTTGTACTTATAGAACTTATAGATGATAGGACAGATAGGTCAAACAATGCTAACGCTCTATCTGTCCTAATGTGGTCTAGACCATGTTACTACAGTATTGTGGCAAAACTGTAAGTTCATAAAAAGACATCACTGGGATAAATATTCTATCTAGTTAGTTGTCAACTTGTTGGTCGCAGCCCCCCAGTGGGACATGCTGGTACTGCTAGGGGGCCCTAGACTACTTTTCTTTTTTTACGGCAAGACAATATATAATACATTTAATATATATAGTATGCAAAACCAAAACATAGTTAGGTTGATTGGTCTGGCAAACCCGACCCCAGCTAGCTAATTTCGTTGTAGTCATTTGTGTGCTATGAAGACGCCATAGGTTGGAAATCCCTGGCCAAGATCTTAGTTAGAGCATTATGTTTACATTGATCTGTTCATGCTCTTCTCTTGTGCATTTACCCTAATGAGAAAGTGAATGTTTATGTGAAAGTTTATGCTGTGATGTTGGACTATGTCCAATGTATAGCATATACAGTATGTTCCAACTTAGTTCCAACTTAGTAGCATACATATAAAATATGACCAACAGATGCTATGAAAGAATGCATATCTGGGCAGAGAATGGACAGGTCAATTGTAAATGAATTTCACCAAACTATTAAGCCAACAAATGCATTTTTAATGAAGGATAAAATCAAATTAAATTAGCTGCAGTTTAAGCTGTACATTACAGTGTATCCTACAGCAAAGTTTAAACAGTATCGTACAGTTGCATGCCTTCACAAAATTATAACTCTGGCACGTCTGGTTTGGAATGTACTTGCATTGTTTTGCCTCATCTTGAATAACTATGGTGTTAGAATGCATCCCTTTTTATGAGGTGTGCTCAAGACTGAGCTTTCAATGTTGCTAGTTTTATAATCCAACATTCAAGATATATTTGACATCCAATATTATTCCCAGCTTACCCACAACTTATCAGTGAAATCAACAAACAGTTTAACACTTCATAAACATCCACATCTTTAAAGGTCCCAAGCCATTTGCGCATGGCTTCCCGTAAAGGGACGCGCTAAACATGGGAAAACGAAAGGCCATCCCCAGAGGAAGCAGCCTTAAAGAAACACACACGGACATGCAAACCATGACGGAATCGTTATTTATTGACCTCAAAATAACAAGTCAAGATAAAAAGGAGAATCATCACTCATACATTAAGAACCACATGTGATTGGAAACAGACAGCATTTTGGTCATGGGTGCCCATGTTGTCATGGGTACGGACAGTAAAGAGCAAATAAATTAAAGCTTTGCACATTCACCGAATCTCTAAGTACATGGCTTGTTTTCGAGGCTTTCGACCTGAGCGGTCACGTAATCATATTTCCGGCAAGGTTGTATCCTGAAGTTTTCAGACCAGCACGTGCCAGCCAAATCAGAACTGAGTGTTGTGTGCTCTTGAGCATGCAGTGCGTGGCTGATTGAAACCTGAGATTCGTAAAATGGCAGTAAAGTATCCGACTGAGGATCTCTGAAAGGCTCTTGTGTGTTAATGTTCAAAAATCAACGCGAAGACAAGTTTTCACATCAACAACGAAAATGATTTTGACATTCATGTTTGAGAAAAGTTTGAAATGTCATTTAAAAGTAAAGCAGGCCACTGAGTGTCCTCACACAGTCAGTAAGGGATCTCGAGAGGGAACACTATCACAGATCTAAGTGTTTCAAATCCATAGCCTCCTATTTCAACATATGATGAAAAGCACTTGCTGTTTAAAAGCTGAAGGACTTTGGCGGACTTTAAAACCACCACTTTAGGCTTCGATAGCAAACGCTGGGCAGTATAAACTTTGAGTTTGCAGCATGACATGATATAGACCCTTGTAATATTATATTATTTTTGTGCCATCTAGTGGTGCCTTTCACTTAACAGCACATTGCCGGATGGTGTTTCTATGTTAAGGAACTTCAGAGTGCACTTTCAGACCTTTAAAATGAAACAAAACATAAATCAATGATCACAAGGCACGTCCTTGTTGATGTAAACATTTAGAAAGAACACAAACAGCACAGTGCATGAAACCATACACTAAACCAAACTGTAGGACCTTTTGGGTTGTAATATTTATAGTACCCCGGTCTTATTAAATTAACTCAGTATTACATCAAGCTGTCAAGCTGGTCTAACTGCTCATTACAAACTATTAAAACAAACTTAGAAAGTGCTGGTTTGGGGAACCGTTTGCTATCCAGCCTAATTAAAGGTAGTAGATTATTATAGTATCAGTTTAACTTTGCAAGAAGAAAAACAACAGTGTTCCTCAGGGACAACAGACCAGCGTAACAGACACATCATATGCTTGTTCATTTTTCTCTCTCATTTCGATTCTTATCACATTTTAGACGTGTTGAACATGTCACAATTTTACAATTCTACTCAAGTCAAAGCCAAACTAGGAAATCACAGAAGTGCATGAGTGATTAACCATCCACTAGTAAAGGAATGCGTTTTTACTCCAGATTTTTTTTTTACTCATAATCTCTATCTGCCACACTTTCAGTGTGTAGTCAATTGCCATAGACATTAACTTCCCAGTTTGCCTGGTCTTACGAAAGAGGCCCATTGGCTTCTGCTGTAACTGTCAACAAATCCCTGCCTGTGAAAATCGGCTGCACGCTACAGATGCGGCAGATGGAGATTACGTTCCGAAACGGCACATAAATACATTACAAACTTGAAAAGCGGATTTGAGCGGATATTTTCACATAGGTGTGACGTTTAAAATCCAGCTTTTGCTCTCTATAAAAAATAAATAGGCTATAATGATGCAGGTATGTATATATATATATGAATGAAGATGTTAACTTGTTTCTTCCAACAGTAATACTTATACACTTATATCTGTGTTGCAATACTGCCTTTTGGTATTTGGTGTAACAGATTTATATTCTCTATCGCCCCTCCACCGCAGTCTTGCTGCTTTCGAATGCTGCTCCAGCAGTGATTCTGAAACAAAAGGAGACAAATGTGTCCAAATAAACGTGCATCACCACATGTATAACGCTGTTCAAATAACAGCACACTTTAAATCATTAAAGAGGGCCACATCACCGCTTCACTCATGAAAAGCATTTCATTAACACAGCAAACGCTCATTTTTCCCTCATGCATGTCTGAAATGCACAGACAAAGTTGGCAATTTTTAGAAACAGAACGTTCAAACCTTCAATTGGTTAAAGAAAATCCTGTCTAGAGTACAGGTCATGTCAAAAAAGAGGCTGTATTCACAGATTCAAGCTTTTTTCTGAAAAGCTTGAGACATAAGGACTTGGTACCAGAAAGGTGCAGTGATTAGACAGCAGGTGGCGCCATATGCCAGAGCTATTTGAAAGAGGAAAAATTAAACCATGCCGGACAAGGCAGAGCAGAACAAGGCCCATAAAAGTAAATGACAAAAAGCAAAGCCAATCAAATGTTAGGACCATCCCAAGCAGAAGCAGTTATGGGTGGGGGAAGGAGGATTAAAAGTCACACAAGCTCTTAAAGGAATACCTCAGCATTTTTCAACATTTTTCAACATCTCCCAGAAAAGCACAGAGAAACAGATGAAACACTTAAAACAGAAGCCAATGAGAAGAGCTGCAGCAACTGCCCATTGGCTTCTATTGTAAGAATTTCTATTCACTGTTTGTTTTGGTTTTATTTTAAGTAAGTGGCAACTGACCAAGCACTACAGCTACAGCATTAGGAGATCAGGATGAGAACCTCTGAAGTATTCCTTCAAATACAGTAATTCTTCCACCCTGCTAGATTCATCCATTCATTACTCATTCTGTGTGATAGCTTGGCTGGTGCTAGCGGTACACTCACCTGGCTGTTACAAAAAGGTGGCCGCGTCTGAGGAAAATCCTTTAGAGAGCGACCTCAGGGAGCATCTTAGGAAAGGGGGATACGCCGGCTAGTCCGTTTGTGCACAGTAGGGAGAATAAAATGCAGGTGTGTGCAGATCCTTAATGATCTGGCAACACAAAGGTACTACATACAAAATGTATGACTGACAGCTATAGACTATTGACTTTTTAAATAATATTATCACGTATTATCAGATATCATTGGTGTGACTTTATACAGTTGTTTAAAGAAATCAAATTTATGCAGTTTTCCCCCTCAAGTATTTGGTGTCTGAGATTTGCTTCCTTAGTTTTGCACTGCAGCTACGAGTCTAATGCATGGGTTTCTGACACTGTATTGCTTACTGTTATCAACAGAAATGAACAAAAGCATGTCTACAGCAATAGAAGACTGATTTGATCCATGTTTATAGACAGAAGTATATCATTCAATTTCAGAAGCCACATAAGCAATGCACAAATGAGTGTGTTATGAGCCATGTAGGTTTGCAGATGCTAACTGAGAGGTACAAGTTTGCTATTTATTACCTACATTAGCCTTGTAGCTCAGAAACTTCAGACACCAAATGTCTTACTAATCGACTGCATTTGAGGGAAACTGTTCAATTTACATTTTTTTTTACTTGAATCCTAAAATCAAACAAGTGTTTATCAAATACTGATGGTGCATACTCATCTGGCCCAACCCTGGAAAAAATGATTAATCAATCCTTAGATCAGTATTCAGTAAATGACTGCATCCAGTCCTACAAAAAACTGCTGGGCGTCAAGAAAGAGCGGAGTGGAGTGGGGAGTAAGAAACAATTAAAAAGCTACTGCTAAGCAAGTTCATGCAGGAAGACTAACACACAGAGAGAACAGCCAACAGCCTAAACAGCACACTACACCAGGGCACAGTACATTTTACAGTACATAAACAGCCCACCACTAAGACTGTCTCTGAAACATACATTAAACATTATGACATGATCAGTAATCTGAGTGGGCTGCAGTTATTTTCACCACACGTTATTCTCAACAGAAACAAAACCTCTTACTTCTGTCTGGTGCTATATCACCTTTAGAGGGCAGCGGTGAGTAATGTTGATTTATTCAAGTTTGTCTGTTGTCGGTTGGGAGCTACTAAATATCGATAGTTAGGAAGCAAAAGGTATATATTACAATACATTCATTCGGCAGATGCTTTTCTCCAAAGCCATTTATGATTTGAGGAAACACTCAGCTTTATACTTTAGTACTGTACTTTAACAATAATAATCAAAAAAGACTGACATTTTAATTTCTTTAATTTATTTGGCAATCATATGTCACTTAAAATTTCAAGACTGTAACAAGCCTATGACTGCATTTTAAACGGTCAGTGGGCTATTTGGCAAGTGAAAGTGACAATCTGGTCATACGTGAACACACCACAGCACACAGTGTGAACAGCACGTAATGCTTCTTCTGCATTTAACCCATTCACCAAGTGAAGCAGGGGGCAGCTACGAACACAGCGCCCGGGGAGCAGTGTGTGGGACGGAACCTTGCTCAGGGTACCTTAGAGGTGCCTAGCGGTCTTGGGAATCAAACCTGGACTTTCTGATCACAGGGCGAATGCGCTAACCACTAGGCCACCAACTACTAAAGATACTTAAAATTCACAATGTTTTCTAGTGGCCATGACTGCATATCGCACTCCATATATTTCACCCACCACATGTTTCAACTGGGACTATAACTGAAGTAAAACTGAGCTACACTGTTCATTAAGAACAATTCCTCCACTGTGTTTATGGGATACAAACTGTCCAGATGTGCACAAATAACACTATTTAATGTAGCATTGCACGGTGCAGTTCTGTTCATTCTATTTATTGTTATACATTCCATTTGTGTTACTTTGTACCTGCTACAGGCTACTGCATTATCAGCTGAGCGAGAGTCAAAGCTGTATGTGGGTGTTTTAGGCATTTGAACACCTTAGCATGCAAATGTGTGAGAAGAAAGGATAGGATAGCAACTACAGATTAATACAATAAAAGAGAGAGCAGAAGACAATAAGCAAAAAGTATTGCGGGGAGTAACTGGCTTTTTGACGATTTTGGCAATTCATCAGCTGTGTTTCCCAGAAATCACAGAACCTAAAAGCCTGAAATAACCATGACTGCATTTGAGTGGACTCCCATATTCATAAAGCTAGGTAATTAAATATTATCTTGACTATGAGACTTGAGATGTTCACAGTTCAAATAAGAACGGACATTGAAATGAACATAATGTATAAAAAATGCACGGTCCTTTCCCAAACTCAGTCAGAACAGATTATAGCTATAGCTGCGGACGTTCCAGGAAAAAGGTGAGAATTAAACAGCCTGTCCCAAAGTCCACACTTCTGTGTACTAGGGGTGCAAGTGTGTCCTTATTCTTAAATGTGCAGAACACACTAAACACACATTGAATGCATAGCAGTATTCAGGTCACAATCGGTGAACGTTCACCCTCACCGTACATGAGGGCAAGATCCCAAGATTGAGCATTTATCAGAGACCACTGTTTCTTCTATTTAAGGTCCAGTCAATGGCCATTGAATACAAACTCTTTTTCAGCATCATAAAAAAAGCAGATATGTTTATTTACCTATATCTAACAGAAAATTACTCAAAAGTCTCAATTACTGAATATAGCATCCAGTTTTTAGCATGTCTACCCCCTGCTTTCATAACAGCTTCAGTTCTTTTCAGGACATTTGCTTTCAGTTTTTTGGAGGGCACAGTTTTTTCTGTGCTTTTTGTGAACACCTCCAAGGTTTAGTCTTAGAAAGTATGTATGAATGCAGTTTTTGTGATCATAATTTGGAGACTAATAGCTTGATTACAAGCAGAGGTGAGTAATTTGGATGCCTCCCTGGATTTTGTTCCGACTGCCTGGCTTCTCTAGTTTGCTTAAACCAACAGCTGTAGTATCAAAGCTCTATAGCCTGAAGAATATAGCAGAAAACATCAGCTAGTAAAGATGACTGATGTGGCTGATCACGAATCTAAGATATAGTGAAAAATATTTGATTTTTTGTAGAATCTGTGGACTTTGGGACTTAGCAAAACAGAGATGTGGCCTGATACTGGAGATCTAGAGGTCTGTGAGCATTGAGTGAGACCCCCTGCTGTTTGCCAGTGGTACTGTACCTGGCCCCCTGAATCTGCTCCAGCTCTGAGGCTAGTCTGGTAGAGCGCTCCTGCTCCTCCTGCAACCTCCTCCGCAATGTGCGCACCTCCTGCTGAGCCTCCACCTTTATATCATTCGCAACAACCACTGCCGTCTGTAGGTCAGCCTGGAAACGCCGCCACTCCTCTGTCTCTTCCTGAACACGAACACACACACACACACACACACACAGAGCAATATAATCAGACTTGGGCAGGTCACCAGCTTGGCATACCATGGAAAGTGTCCACCCTAAAAAACAGAATTAGTTGGTCATGGTTATGTCACTTACAATTACTCTGATTAATGAGAAACAGCACCGAAAACTGCAGTCATACCTGCATGTACCATGATATAATTATGGCACAGGTTTTGACTGCTGGGCTGTCATTCCATCCTGACTAGATTAAACCTGACACTTTGCATCAAATCTCCCTAGGGTTATTTTCCTGCAACGAACACTCTATGATTTTTCTGATAGAAAATCCTACCTTCATCTGTTTGCTCATGGCTTTCATCTGCTTGTCCTGCTCAACCTTGTGCTCCTCCTGCCTCTTGATCTGATCTGAAAAAATAGAGGCAAATCGAACTGCACATGAGAATTAACTGTGCAGAGATTCGTCTCCCTTTTCATACGAAGGGAGAGAAACAACCCTTGAGATTTGTTTTTATGTAATACCCCCAACAGGCAGAAAAATAGATATAATACATATATAAAACTTATACAAATATAAAAAAAAATCTCTATTGACACCAATAATAAAGAGGTACATGTGTTAATTTGTTGAGACAGGGAGACAGGCTTGGCATGCAAATGATTCCTGTATTAAGTGGCTTGGCAAATGTTGAGAGAGAAGCAGAGTGAGAGAGATTAGAGTGAAACAGCTCAGTTATATCAGTCCAGCCAGGCCGCCGTGTCCAATCTCTCTGTATTATGATCCACAACAGCCCTCTGCCACTGTGTGTATCTTTGGGTGGCCACATAAAGCTGGTTTATAGCAGCTGCTCCAGTGTGTTAAAGATGGCTAAGAGAAAACAGCTCAGTGTGTTACATAAGCCCACAAAGTTTAGACAGAAATAGTGTTTTCCATTTTTAATAAGTGTATTCCTCTTCTAAGGAGCTGCGAGTATAGTTCTGGCCAAAATTCTGTTGCACTAAGCTATTGATTCTAAGTTTTATTGATACATGAATGTAATAAAGTAAAAAATAATGTAAATTAATGTAAAAATAAAGGTGCAAATCATAAAATTGCCAACAAAAGTCTAATATTTCAATTAGATTTTGCAATGGTCGTACTCTCCAGGTCCAGGATGGTCTGGTTGGTGTGTAGTCGGACAGCCCGCTGCTGCTCCACCTGGTCTTCCAACTCAAAGATGGTCTCCTTCAGGTCCCTGATCTGGTTCTCTCCATCTCTGTTCGTCTCCTCGAGAGCAAGCAGACTGGTTTTGTGTTCCTGCTCCTGCTTCTCCAGTCTGTCCTGATCCTGCTTCCTGTCTGTTTCTGCCTGAACACACACACACACACACATACATACACCATAAAATACGACACTGAAAAACATGGAGTAAGGATGAGTAAAGATCTTACCAAAACTAACCAACAATCAAATGTTATGCCCAGAAAAAGCAGCGTCCCCTTATTATTATAGATGTCAATATATGTCAACTTTATCTGTCAAACAATGTATGTAAAGCACTTCTCTGTCACTAAACTTACATTTTTCCCAAAGTTGAACTTTTTGCCGTAGTGTTGAGCAGTGTAACACTACACTATCAAAATAAAAATACTTGTATCATGACAACTCAGGACAGGTGATGTCTACCAAATTGACATAAAATTATGTCTATAGTGAAACACTGCAGTGGCACTGGGCAATAGGAGTTAATGTTAATGTGCTCAAAAGATGAACTGATGACTGTCAACCAGACCAACAGCCCAACTGGACTATTTTATACCTAAACACACTATTAATGTCACTGACTTACAATAAAAGCAGCCCTTTTCTATCAAATAATATATCTAAGATCAACATCAATGATGCATATATTGACTCAACATGTCTCCAATGTGACTAAGGACAAACAGCTATCTTTGTTTGGTCATAAAATGCAATAACCGAGAAAAAGTACACACACACACACACACACACACACACACACACACACACACACACACACACACACACACACACACACACAC
>JBBPCW010000084.1:10385398-10405387 GCA_037974425.1 Phenacogrammus interruptus | reverse complement strand
ACACACACACACACACACACACACACACACACACACACAAAGAACACATTTCACACACACACACACACACATTTCATGGTAAAATAAATGCCTAAAAATGCATTTTTTTTAAAAAAAAATTGTAACCCCTAAATATGTCCCAGATATGCCCCCAAAACAATTTCATTATAAACTCATTACCCTTAAAGAAAATGTAAAGGTAAACCCATTTTTGTACTGTACAGTTTACACTGAACTGCACTGCTAGAATGTAAATAATGATGTTAGCCCTGTATAGACTGTCCTGTAATTCATGCACGGGCGTTTTCTTTGCTATAAGCAGGTAAATATAGTAATAAATTCATTTACAGTAATAAAAATACAGGGCTTTCAGAAGAACAAAACAAAAAACACGAGAACACTCGAGACGCTCCATGGGGGAAATCTGGACTGCAGCTGTGTCAAAGGGCGGCAGCCAATCAGAAGCATAGAGAAATTAATTGTGTTCTCGAATTGGCTGCTTTCAATCTTTTTATTATTTTTTTTATTTACTTTTTCCCCTTTCCCACATAAGGGATATTTCACCCAAAGACATCAGTCCTCAATCTACAGAAGACAAACTGAAAAATGTATGAGGCGATGTGCAACCATGCTCTTTACCTGCTGTGCCTCCTCTTCTCCAGTGACATACTCCAGGATGTTCCCTCCTCCGTCTATTACCACCACAGAGGTCATGACTCATTCCTCTGTGACCCACAGCTCCCCTGAAGGTCAACTCCAACCAGCCTGAAAGAACAAACATTACTTCAGGAGGGAAAGCTGAACTCTGGAAATAAACTCAAACTCAACATCTCCTTAACCTGGTCATCTATAAAATCTGATAAATGTCACACAGACACTTGCTATTTGACCACCATGACTCACTGACCTATGAGAGAAAGGAGGAGAGGAGCCAAGGAGAAAGAGAAGGACAGAGCTAAGGTGTGGCAGACTGCAGAGTTATGATTCATGTTTTAAATGGAGGATCTGTCTGGCCTCCTTGTTGGCAGGGTGCAGTTAAACACTGACCAACACACAACCTCAACCTCACAGCCTTTTTCTAAAATCTGACTGAGGGACTGCGCTGCTCCCTGTTCAGTGAGAAAACATACAGGACACACAAACGCACAGCCTGGAACCCGCTTCTCACTGTACATTCGAACTGATTAGAAGAATTCGAGCCACATACCACACTATATCCCCCGAACAAACGTCTAGCCACGTCATTACAAATAAGACGATCCATACCTGAGCCGCTCGACAGCATGGCCAAAAACAAGCTACAGCCGAGCTGACCAGGTATATTACCAGTAATGACTTTTTATCTGACATTCCAATTTCTGTACAAAAAAAATATGTTTTATATATGGAGTAAACCCTCACTTTTCGTGAGGGTTACGTTCCAAGAACACCCACGTATAGTGAAAAAATTATTTTAAAGTAATAAAGATATAGGGGTTTAAGAAGAACAAAACAAACAAACAAAAAACCAAACAAAAACGAACATGTGCGAGTGTTTCACAAAATATTATTAGTTTGGTTCTCCAAAAAATCAGTGTGAGAATGAAATAGCGACTGCTGATCCGCGTATAAGTGGGAGATTACTGTATATAGAAGCTTGCAGGCTAAATGAACACAATTCTTAAACCGGTACCCTCGAACCACAGAGGATCAGAACTGAGCTTCAAGCTGACTGGGGTTAAATTGGAGCTCGCCAATATAATATTATTTATCCTTATGATAAATTACATGCTTTTCTGAGCTTACTGATACACTGAACTGCACTCATCATTACAAACCGAACACAATTAGTCCTGCTCTGCAAGATCTCATTAGTTTTGGCAGTGATTTCATTCCCATTTACCCCAATAGCAGCCATAGTGTTTACTCAAAGGCGGCGCGTGGATGTGTAAAAACCTTTCAGGGATATTTTAGGAAATTCACATATTTCTATTATTCACATTCCAAACTGTACATTACACAGGTAAATGGAAATTCACCTTTAAACACATGGTGTAAAAGATGAATGAAGAATCGAACAAAAAGCTGGACAAGGGACTGTCCACTGAAACTACAACAGATAACAGAAGTCTTTTACAGCAATAGTCCACTATATGCATGGAAATAGCCTACATGGCAAGTGGTCTTCTATACACATTTAAAGCCTTTTGTTCCCTCTTGTATACAAGAACTGCTATGTCTTTACACCACATCCCATGTTTTAAGGTCAATGGACTCGGTTTACTACAAAATCCAAGTACAGACTGTCCTCAGAGTTGTTGTACCCAAACTGGAAGTTAGTTCCCAAAAACCTCAGAAATACGTTTTCTGTTTCAGAATTAGAGATGCCAGACTGTCTCTAGTCTTCTTATTGTTTGCCCATTTTGTTGTTATTATTCTGTTCTTTACATACTTGTATAGTGCCTGTATTAATTTAAAGTGGTCTATTTTCACACCACATTAAACCAAATTGAATTATTACTAAATTAGACTTCTTAATAATAATTGTTATTATAACAATAAAAATAACAAAAAATACAGTATTACTATTATTATTATTATTGTCACTAAAAGTCAATAATTATCTCCCAAACCTAGTACATGATGAATAATGCATAAAATAAAATGAAAATCACTGAACGGTGGCTCAAAAACACTCAAACAGCTGACATTTACGTTTGCATGAATAAAGTCAATAAATGAGTTTATAATAAATGATCATTAATATGTGTAAAAGTCTCCTTCTTCCTGAATAGATCCCCTATAATAATTTCTTACAACGCTGCCGAACCCTGTTTAAACTGAAGATCCTTTTACTTCAACAAAGCTCTCTTGCGCAACATCATAGGAGTAACCACATTACTACAGACTCCAGTAACTGGCACAGATTCCAGTAAACTGAACAATCCTGTACATGGAAAGAAAAGCATTAAATAAAACTGATAAAAAATAAATTAATCACTAATCACACAGCACTTGTTTATATTTAACGTCACCGTTTTCTCCAACCTTTCATTGTTTCGTTATCTCTTCTCCCACACGGCCTCGCATTTCTCCCCGCACAATTCATTCAGCGTTTCTCACAACACAATAAACGTAAAATCAGGCACATGTGTGTGTGTGTGCATGCAGCTCCATCCAGGCACAAAGTAAAAAGAGGAAAAAAGGGGAAGAGACTGGTTTCTGGTAAGCCCAGTCACATGAGCTGCACTGGACTTGTTTTCATGCAGACGCCCTGAAGGCCAGTCCTGGGAACAGTCCTACATTACTCATTTAGACGCTCTCAAATCCAAACACACACTACTCGTGAACACTTTCTCATGAAAGTGCAGGGGCCGAGAAAATCTCATTGTGACTGGTAGTGTAGTTTCAAATAAACCCAATAAAACCTCATGCAATCCAAAGACGAACTCCAAATGATGTTTTGCCGACCTGTTTCTCCACATATAATGCTTTTAACCTCTTTAAATGGTGTTTACTTGCTCATCTATATCAGAACTGCACAAAATCTAACTTCTAAGAGAAAGGGAAAAGGCATAAAGCAGGGAGGGGAGGAATAAGAACCAAAGGAAGCTAATTTCTACTTCATTTCCTGCTCGGTGAGTTTGAGCGGTCTTTCTTTGTACTGGATGTTGGCTGGATGCCTCTTCAGCTCAGGGTTTCCTGTAGGCAGTGTTGACCCAGACACCAAGGACAAAGTATGCGGCTTGCAAAAACTTAAAATAAAACCAGAAATTACATCTAACAGGGACTTGGTGTTTAGGGAGCTACCCCTGAGATCAGAAGGTTGTGGGTTCAAATCCCAGGACTGCCAGTGGCACCACTAAGGTGTCCTTGAGCAAGATACTACCCCCACACACTGCATCGCTGGCTGCCCACTGCTTCACTTAGTGAATGGGTTAAATGCAGAGAAATCATTTCAAACTGTTTACACTATGTGCTGTGGCGGATTCACACGAGACTCTAAGGGGCCACTTTACTTTAAGTTAGGACAGACAGTGAGACAAAGAGGACAGACAGTGGGACGGAGAGGACAGATGGACAGTATCATAACGGGAGTTTATTAGAGGGACAGCAAGAGTTGGATGAGATTGTGTTGGTTTCAATATGTGCTGAGGAGAGATTTAATGTGTTGGGAGAAGGCTGCTGAAAAGAGACTCTGGGTGTGTTGGGAGAAGGATGCTGAGGACAGACTCAGTGTGTTGAGAGGATGCTGAGAATGGAGCTGCAGGGAAGAGGAGAAGGGGAAGGCCTAGTACGAGGTTTATGGATGTGGGGAGGGAGGACATGCAGGTAGTTGGTGAGAGAGGAAGGTGCAGAGAACAGAAAGCAATCTGATCCTCTGTGGAGATCCTTAATCAGGAGAAGCAGAAGGTGAAAGTAAGTGGATCTTACAGTCCAAAGTACATTCACAGATTTCTATGACTACTCATCCACACTAATATTAAGCTTGTTTTCTATCTAATGTAATACAAAAGTTTACTTTTTTGCTATTTCCTTGACAAAACGAATAAGTTTCACTAGAACAGCAAACATTAAGAAAGCAGACTGAACTCCCACACAAATGTAAACAAATGCCAAAGGCCCGGCTAGCATTAGCAGGCCAGCTAACACTAGTTTCGACTTAATTCAACTAAAAAAAGGCAAATTAACTTTCCAATGCTTGGACAAAGGAGAAGAAAGAGTCAAGTTCTCACCAATGATCACGATATTATTCCGAAGGCGAGTGCAGTTAGCTGTTTTTGCTCAGATATAAAGAGCTGTTAGCCGTTAGCCACCGTATCTACGTAAATAAATAAATGGCTAGGCTAATGTGAGCTAACCCTGTTTCTCGGAGTTTTTTCCTCTAAAAGCCCCGGGTTGGGGCCAGGAGCGGGCCGGCTTCAGGCGAGGCGGGGTGCCCAGGCAGCCCAAGCGGCTGCACGGCTCTGCTGGGTGTTCTAGCTCACTGGGTTTTTCCTCTTTTCTCTGTAGAACCGACTGAGCTGGAGCTCCTTCGACCTGCAGCTCTGACGTCACACACTTCAGCACACGTCATACAATGTGTAAAATATTTCAGAAATGATGTTTGTCCAGTAATCATTTAGTGCTTATATTCGTCTATATATAATCGATAAGAGTAGTGTAAAATTTAAAGATACACTACAGTAGTTTGATATACGCGTAGAAAGCTGATCCTGTATTGTATACAGTATAGATACACTATTAGAACAAAAGTATTGGGACACCTGGCCAATACACTAACAGGGACTTTAACGATATTGCATTCAAATATATAGACTTTTAAATGTAGTTGGTCCCCCTTTGCAGCTATAACAGCTTTCACTCTTCTTGCAAGGTTTCTGTGGGAATTCGTGTCCAATTCATTCTGTAGACCATTTATGAGGTCAGGCACGATGTTGGACGAGAAGATCTGGATCACCGTTCCAGTTCATTCCGAAGGTGCTGGAAGGTGTTGAGGTCAGGGCTCTGTGTGGCTAGTCAAATTCTTCCACACAGTCATGTCCTTAAGGTTCTTCCCCAAACTGGGTCCACAAAGTTGGAAGCATGGCGTTGTCCAAAATGTCTTGGTCTGCTGAAGCATTAAGATTGTCCTTCACTGGAATAAAGGGGCTCAAACACAGATAACAGGTGTGTCCCAATACCTCAGTCCATATAGTGTATCATAATTATAAGGCAACTCCAGCTGGACTATCAGCTTATTTAAGCGTATATGCAACACATACACACAAAGGGTATATACTTAGTCACTGTTTTTGAAATTTTTTTTTTGTTGAGGATTTTAAAGTCTATGGATTTGAATGCAGTGTCATTAAAGTCCCAGTTGGTGTAATGGGTGTCCCAATAATGTAAAGGTGTCCCAATACTGTTGTCCATATAGTGTAAATTAAAGGACTAACAGTGTGATACTTGTGAATGGCTGTAGATAATGCTCTCTGCTGAACAAACTACCCATCATTATCAGATCTGATTCAATTGTAGCTTTAAAAAGCTGCTGAAAACTGCACTGTTTTCCTCCGCCGTCTTTTTCAAGATCAGCACTTCTGCTACACTTTCAATCTTCTTTTACTAATTTACTATGTTTTCTTTTATTTTTTCTGTTGTTTTATTTTTTCATGTAAAGCACCTTCGCTATATAAATGAGCTTGACTTGACTTAACTTGAATAGATCTGTGTTAGATCTTTGTTATACTTAATTAATTGATTCATTTTGTAAAACCTGATGTGTAAAAACAAATGTGTGTCTGTGTGTATGTTTGAGACATGGGATATTAAGGACTACTGCTATTGCATGTGTGGGGACAATCCTACGCAGAAAGAGAGCTCTGTGCTTCTGCCCAGGATAGGACTGCAAGAGGGCACTGAAGCAGGACACAGTGGTAGGAGATGTGGTATTATCTTTTCAACATTTTTTTGTCTTAATAACCAGTTGCGGACCAATGGCCTGTCTTGATTTTAGGTTCAAAAGTGGTCCGTGGTCCATGGCCCAGTGGTTGAGAAACACGACATTAGAGTACTAGACCAAAAAATGATGGCAAACCCTGGTTATTAAAACCCCTGTTGGTGTAATGGTAAAATGTCCCAATACCTTTGTCCATATAGTGTATATACCATGGATATGTAATGTTTAAAGGAACACTATTAGACTAATCTCCTGCGTTTGTACTGTACCATTGATTGCCATAGACATCAGTTTACGCACACACATAGAAAATTTCAGAAAAACTAGTTATCTTACAAATGGAAGCTATTGGGCAGATACTTTCATTTGAAATACATTACCGCTACAACTACACAGCAATAGTACAGACAAGACTGAGAGTGGGATCCTCAACTTCAGTCCTGGAGGGACGATGTCCAGCTCTAATTGGCCATTCCCCTTACCTACCAAACCAACTTAAGAGGTCGAACCAGTGAGTTTGAGCAGGGGAATCGTGAAACTGTGCTGGCCCTACATGACCTTTAAAATCTGGAGTAGAAAGGTTAAAATAAATTTTAAAAAGATTGGGGAACTTTTGCTTCGGAATCCATGCATGTGACTACTCAAATAGACAGTCTAGACTTGGAGCACTAATTAAACCTCTGATTGAATGAACCATGCAGATTTACAGATTAATTAACATGTCAACAGGTTTTCTAAATCTAAATTATGAACTAAATTAATTAGGCCTACTAAGTTATTGTGGCAATTGATGCTACACCACAGAAAGCAATCCTGAAGTATCCCATATGTCCCATCATCTTGTTGCGCTCCATCTCTGCTTGCTACCTTCCAGTCCCATTAGGCAAAACCTGGAGACAGTAAGCATTTCAGGAAAGAGTGCCCAATCCAAACTCAGTTCCCACTGACCACTGCGTTGATGAGACAGATGCCACCAGGCCCAAGTGTGGGAAGAAAGGCAAGCATTGCCTATGGCAATTTGAAAAGTCTCAAGGGGAAGACGAGTGTTCTTTATTTTGACCAAAGAGCAAGACATTAGTTTAGAATTCAATCTGACCATGATGTTCTGAATTTGTTCCTTAGAGACCAGGAGACGTTTTTGGATATCTTAAAGCAGAAGTGTATCTTTATTCAGATCCTCGCTGCTTGGCAGCTGCAGTCTTCAAAAAGTCGTCTGATTAGGACTTGATACATTGGGGCTTATATACATTTCAGGGGCAGCCAAACAAAGTATGCAAATGAAGTATTCAGGTCCAGCAGCCTGCACCGTTTACACCAGTCCTAATCCAGTCTTCACACCTACCCACAGACTGGGCAGACGGAGCAAGAACAAAGGACAGGAACTGGCAGGGACCTCGTGCTTGATAGAATTATCTGTCTGATGTCTAAACGCAATGTGCTGCTATGTCAGAACATAATATCTGTATATTTTAAACAGTTTCCTAAATTTGTAATCCTACAATTCCCCCTTTGAGAGTTCTAATAACTCTCACAAAATACAAATTTAGACGCTGTCACAGAAACAAACATGCTTCTAGGGTCCGTGATTCTCCTACGGGTATCTTCAGTCAGTTGATGTAATTTTTATGAAACATCAAGAATGTCTTGTTGGATTTTGTTACTCGAACGGCAATCTTGATCCTTTTGATGGATGACTAAAGTTCTTTCATTTGATTCTCTGTGTTGTGTGCTTTTTTATTTTTATTAATGTTCTGTCTTCCGTGACAGGTGAGGGGGTCGATGTGTATGGGTCTCGGGACAGCCATCAAGGGGTATCTGCACAGAGTAAGAAAGAAAACAAAAGAGGACAGAGCAGTATTTGTTGTAAAAGAGTGCAAACTATCTAGTCTGGTCTGGTTGTTCCTTCTTTCGCTAGTGCTTAATTCCCGTGACACCTAAAGAACAGTGAGGTAAGGATGGACTAGTAGATTGGGGAAGGCCTATGAGGAAGTCATCATTAAGACTGTTAGCTGGCCCCAGAACATCACTTCAGTGGAATTTCATGCATGTCAACAATAAATTGTCAGGAACATTTTTTTAAATGACTCAGCGATGCATTTACTTATATTTAACAACCTCATGAGCTCGTGAGATCATTCACAGAATGACTTTCACATCTTTCTTTCTCTCTTTATTCACAGATTCGTGTCTTGAAAGATAATGACTCCACCCTGAGACCCACTTTCATTGTCAAACCTGACAGCGGCTCCCAAGGTGATGGTATCTACCTCGTACGGGACCCTGCTGACCTCAGGGTCTTTTCAGGTTCTCAGGTCAAGCAGGCAGTAGTACAAGAATACATCCAAAAGCCCTTGCTCATTGACAAGCTCAAGTTTGACATTCGCCTCTATGTTTTGATCCGCTGTTTGGAACCTTTAGAAATCTACATCGCTAAAGAGGGCCTATCTAGGTTTTGCACAGAACCCTACCAGGAACCTAGCCAGAAGAACCTCAATCATGTCTTCATGCACCTAACAAACTATTCACTGAACATACATAGTGGGAAATTTGTCCATTCAGACAGCTGTAGCACAGGCAGCAAGCGTACATTTTCTACAGTTCTTTATCGCCTGGCCTCTTGGACATTAAAAAGTTTGGTCAGACATTATTGCATTGGTTATCAAGACAGTTATTCCACTTGTTCCTGAACTGAAGGTGTACTACCAAGCTAACATACCACCAGGCAAACCAGGACCTACTTGTTTCCAGGTATGTTCACATGCGTGTGTAACTCCTATTTCCCTGTGATTACTGCAAATGTGTAACCTAAACTTTTTAAACTTTGTCTGCAAGTGCAAAAAAATTAATATGGACATAACCCATTTTTGCCAATTAATTTTGTTTTTGTGCATTAATTTTAGTGTCTGCCATTAGTAGCCAGCATGGTAATCTGTGGTGCAGAAAGTGTCATGACTTTGCAGTGATTTTAAATCATTTTGTATGCTACAACAGAAAAGGAGCTCCATTTCGCAGTTTTATCCCGCACTGCAGACAGAAGCAGTTGCAATATGAAAAAACAATGAAAAGGGGACTTGCTGTTATCCTGCTGCATTTTACCCTTCTTTGGAGGTATTCGTTTAGTTTTACTGTACTATACAAAATGACGACAGGGTTTATGTGTGTAATGTGAGGGCGACCCTCCGATTCGGAGGCATCAACCTTTTAGTCACTATTTTTGAACAATCTAGTGAAGATTTAATCGTATTAAGATTTGGTTGTATTTTGATTATACTGAATTAGTTTGACTGTATGGTATTAATGAGGTTAGTTTCTGATGAACAGTTCTGGATCAAAAATGTGACTCCAACTCTTCCTGAAGCGGTACGCAACAGAACGAAAATTTAACCTGAAAAAGTCACTGATGACCAAGAAGGGCCATGCAAGATCCCCACGTGTTTGTTTGTTTTTTTACAGAATTCAGTTAATTAAAAGCCTGTTTAGTTCTAAGGGTCAAAGATAAATAAAAATAAATAAAAATTAATTTGAAAAATAATAAACTCTTACATAGAGAAATACGTACATACATACATACACACACTGAGCCAAAACTAAATTACTTTTCTCACAAATACACCTGAAAATACTCAAAGTAGAAATGCACAAAATTGCTTCTGTTGGTGGCACACACACATTAATACATTAGACAACACACACAGTTTTAATTCCCTTTTTATTTCGATACAATATTTTGCCTACATTCATAACCAGTTTCCAGATTTCCAGGCTAAGGATTTCAATACAGGTGTTGAATTTCAGGACAGTAGAGGAACCTACACATCCCTCAGAACGTAACAGAACAGAAAAATATATTCAAAGAAAGCATACTGAAGTCACTTATTCAAGTACCTTTTTCACAGAACTATGACAGAAAAATTGAATCTGAATGACTCTACATATCCACATATCTTTTATTGTTATGGCTTTAATGCAAGGAAGCTTCAAAAACCTAAAACTACAAGCCTCTGAAACAATAACTGGACACAAACTTTAGTCTTACAGAGCTCTTAAGAAAATACTGTATATAATATTTAGGTTAGTACCTGACAGCTGAAGTGTAATAAGCCTGTCCTATGCGAGTCGTGGCCACACGCACATGGGTGATCAACAGAAGTGAGAAATTTCTAACAATGGAATGAATGTGTAGAAAAGGTCACACTGAGTTCTTGTCCTGTGAGGCGTGGAAAACATTTGAGATTCACATTCATGGATACGAGCTCGGCTGTGACAGAAAGCACGTTTTTCAGAAGAGAAAATTACAGAGAAAATTGGAGTCAACAGTACAGGTTAAGAGTCAAAGTGCACCTGACGTCTTCAACCTTCCACGGTCAGATTCTCCCAATGCTGGTCTTTGCAAAGTGTAAAAAACATCTTTTAAAACGAAACATTGTGAAGGATCAGCAGCTGGAGTTAAGGTGAGGTAGAGAGGTGTCAGAACGGGCCAGTATTTCCCATACATGCCAATAAACGAGTGTTCTGATACAGTTATCGTTCACAGTATCAAAAACGTCATGCATGTACATTTTCTTGGCTAAAATAGTGTCAAAAGGTGCCTGAGAAAGGAGTAGTCAAAGACTATGCTGGAAAACCCTTGGCATGTATATGTGGCAGCATCTACTTTGGAAACTGTGCGTGTTCTCTCGCCGATCTTTGGCCTGGTGACATGGCACTCGCTATAATGACAATGAGAAAACATGGCCAACAAGTGTAATATTTGAGGTCCCTTAACAACATAGTTAGGAAAAGACAGTACAGATAAACTTAAAACAAGGTTAAGTGCAACATGATCCTTCACAACTTTCACATTGTAAATATGCAGGAGTTGGGACAGTACAACCATCCGTAACTTTCATAAATGTATCAAAGAATAAATACCTATAGACTTTTTCTTTTATGTTGAACAATGTAAGAGTGTAAACACATTCCAGTAACACTTCATGAAAAGGTTGAATATCATCTGAATAGGTTGAGAGGCCAGCATCGTTCAGGGGCTGCTTCCAGGGCTAAATCACTGCAGATGAATCCAACGGACCGAGGTGACAGGCGAGGTCGAAGTGACGGAGAGGAGATAGAAAGGTGGGGGAAGGCACATCCCTTTTTCTTCATCGGGGAACAGATTAACTATCATAGGACATATAACTATCATAAGACAAAAGGATGGGATAGAATGAGATCAGCAGTCAGATTATAGTGCACAGACCTTACGGCTTAAACAGTTAATAGACTCTGTCCATATAGTGCATGTATGTTATTGTTTGTTATTCTGATGCACTAATACTAGGACACACCTGTTTTCAGGGTTTTGGCTAGAACACTTCCAGTGAAGGATATTCTAAATGCTTCAGCAGACCAAGACATTTTAGATAGTGTCATGCAAAAACCTTTTCTATTCCAGCATGACTGTGTCCTAGTGCACAAAGCGAGCTTCATAAAGACATGCTGGAGTTCAGTGTGGAAGAACTTGACTGACCCACACAGAGCCCTGACCTCAATCCCATCCAGCACCTTTGGGGTGAACTGGATGGAGATTGTGAGGCAGGAATCAGTGTCTGACCTCATTAATGCTCTACAGAATGAATGGATACAAATTCCCACAGAAACTCCAAACTCTTGTGGAAAGCCTTCCAAGAACAGTGGAAGCTATTAATATGGACCAACACCATATTAAAATCTATATATTTCAATGCAAGATCCCTCTTACAGTAACAGCCATGTGTCCCAATACTTTTGTCCATAGAGTGTATATACTAAAAAAGCCGAATAAGAAAAAGTAAATCCACCATGACTTGCATGCATTTAGCACAAAACCTTGATAAATGAGAGAAAGATCACCAGGTTTTACCTTGTTAGCCCTCTTGGCTCACATTAGTACATCTTTATCTTAAGCAGGTGGCGCTTGCCCTATGAGTGCAAGAGAAAAGAAAAAATAAGAAGAAGTATTTGTTAGTGTTTCTGTGGCAGAAAGCAAAATACAATTTGAGAAGTTTACAGAAAAATACAATTACAGTAGCCCCATGTTTATTACGGGGTTTGCGTTCCAAGAGCACCCACGTATTGTGAAAAACTGCGTTGTTGTGATGTGGTAAATGCCTAAAAATGCCTATTTTTATAGTGTAAACCCTAAATATGCCTCCACTGTTATTCATGCACACGCATTTTCTTTGGTGTGCATTGTCGTTTTCTTTGGTATAAGCAGGTAAATACAGTAATAAATTCATTTAATTTACTGTAATATAAATACAGGGCTTTAAGAACAAAATGAAAAACACGAGAACACTTGAGACACTCCATAGGGAAATTTAGGGCAGCAGCCAATCAGCAGCAAGGAGAAATAAATAGCTTTTCTCGGATTGGTTACATTCAAACCTCCCGCCTCATTTCACCATCCCGTGCTTTCTTTGTGTTTTTTTGAGTTATTTTTTATATGGAAATGTTGCTGAATTCACGTTAAATATGTTACAAAATTAGTAAATTATATTTTTCTTAATAATTTAGCACAGTGCATGAAAATTGAATATTGCCACAAAAAAAGCTGTGGGTCCGAGCATTGTCCGCCACGCCCCAACATCCTCATGCTGGTTGTTTAGGTTTAGGCACAGTGCTTAGCAACCCAGCAAAAGGGTTGGACTGAAACCACGACAGAATGACATGTATGGAAGGTACCCAAACCAAACACTCATCTAATTTATAATGTTATTCCATATGAGTTATTGTACATTAAGTGTGTATTGGGAATGCAGTGTTAAAAGAGGTTACCTTTTACCTGTCCTGCTGACTCCTCATTATTAACAGGGGCTGGGATGATACTGCCAGTCACAGGGGATACACCAAGAACCTTAGGTTTTTTTTCTATTTTGGGAGCTCCCTCCAATACAACTACTATGTATTCACGCTTAGATTTCGGGGCTGGCTGCTCCACAACCATCTCGGCTGGAGTTGTCGTCTCAGCAACAACCTGGCTGTCCGATGCTGGGTCAGTTTCACCTGCTGCTGCCTCCACAACTGGACTTGCTGCTATTTCTCCAACACTCACTTCTGGAACTTCCACAATAGGACTTTCTGCAACCACTTCTGAACTTACTGGTTCTTGCTCTGGTACCACCACTGTCTCGACTTCTAAGACAGCTGGAGTTTCATCTGCCGTTACAACTGGAACAACTTCGGTTTCTGCAGGAATGGTTACCTCTTCAACTGCTGCTTGCTCTGTTGTTGGGGTAACTAGTGCTTCTTCAGCAACTGGGACAATAGGAACCACCTCTACTGCTGGTGTAACTGCTGACTCTTCAACAACTGGGGCAACAGTGACCTGCTCTGCTGATGGGGTAACTGGTGCCTCTTCAGCAACTGGGACAATAGGAACTTTCTCCAGTCCTGGGGTAACTAGTACCTCTTCAGCAACTGCAGCATCAGGGACCTCTTCTGCAACTGGGGCAACAGAGACCTCCTCTGCCGTTTGGGTAACTTGGTCCTCTTCGGCAACTGGGGCAACAAGAACCTCCTCTGCTGTTGAAGTAACTGGTGCCTCTTCAGCAACAGGGACCTCCTCTTCTGTTATGGTAACTTGGTCCTCTTCAGCAACTGGGGAAACAGGGACCTCCTTTTCTATTAGGGTAACTTGGTCCTCTTCGGCAACTGGGGCAACAGGGACCTCTTCCACTGTTGGGGTAACTGGTGCCTCTTCAGCTACTGAGACAACAGGGACCTCCTCTGCTGTTGGGGTAACTGCTGGGTCAACAGGTGCTTCCTCTGCAGTTGAGGTATTCAGTGGCTCATCAGCAACTGAAGCCACAGGTACTTCCTCTACTGCTGGGGCAACAGGAGCTTCCTCGGCTGTAAGGGAAACTGATGCCTCTTCAGCTACTATAGCAACTGACACTTCCTCTGTTGCTGGGATAATTGGTACCCCTGTTAGTAGTGGGGTATCTGGAGTTACCTCCTTAACTTCTGGAGCAGCAATGGGTTCCTCTGTTGTTGCTGTAGCTTCTATCACAGGGATTTCTTCTTCAACAGGAACCAGAAGAGAATTTTCCACCACAGAAGCAGCAGCTATTTCTACATTCTCTTGGGACACTGAAAGACAAAACCGACCAGCCAGACCATTCATTCAAACTGCAAAGACCTGGCAGACTAACATCTAGCTACATTGTATTATTAGCAGATGAAAGCAGATGGTATTGATTCTAAAACTATGTGCAAACCTGTGAAGATTTTAAGTCATATTTAGGGTAATAATCTGAAACAAGAAACGTCAGAAAGTGATTTAGAAAAATAAACCTTGCTGTCAATGCAGCAGAAAGACAAATTAAATACATTTGAATATTTTGTGTTCTGAGATCACAAGCTCTTTTTTAGCAAGAATCTAATTCTAGACTTATTTTAGATATAACACTTTTTTTTTTAAAAATCTTCTGAATGTTTAAGCTTTCCAAAGTAATAGAATTTATCAAAAGAACCAAGAAAAGAACCTGTGTTGCTGTCAAATTCTCAACACATGCATGTAATCATTATGCAATCAACTACAATGCACAATGTAGGCACAATGCAAGCAGGCTATTCACTTGTTCTCAAAACTTTCATGAAGCGTACACTAGAGAAGAGGCAAAGTAGAAGGAAAAATATAGCGGTGTTTGTGCTTCTGTGCAAGTGCATGCATTCTCCCTTCAGTAAAAAATTGTATCAAGTGAATAGATAAACTCTGGCTCAAGATGTGGATGAAAGCATGCAAAACAGTCGTTACTTTGACATTCCAGGCTTTACTGCCAAATATCACCAAGTAATGCACCAAGTAATGAATGTGGGTATATATATGCATAAAAGTGTGGCAGCTGAAATTTGTTGTGTTTGATGGCAAAAAAAAATACCCCAGACCAAATTAAGAGAGACATTAAACACGGAAGATATTTGGAATTAAAGACTTTTATTAATGAATTGAATTCCCTTGACCACACTTTGATTACATGACTACTTAGGCCAGTTAAAGAAGCAAATTCAATGACCACACAAATTCTTTTGTTTCTTAATAAGAATTTGAGTTCCCTTTTAGTTTATTAATACAGAGGAATACTTTAGGCTCTACATATTAAAGAAAAAAAAAATCACACCATCACAAACAGAGCTGGCAGTCTCAAACAGAGTTGTCATGGCTTATAAAAGCAAAAAGAGCATCGGGTTAGATTTAGGGCACAAACTTACACATTATGCTAGTTGGTACCACCAAAGTGATATCTGGCAGAGAAGCATAAGGTATAAAGGCTTTCATACATTTTAGACAAAGCATTATCGAACATTAGAAAACAGTATAACAGTATCCAAACAGGATCCTGTGTGTATTTGCATGCGTTTTAGGGAAGGTAAGGCTCGAGGTTTGCGGTCACGAGGAGCTGGCT
Organism: Phenacogrammus interruptus; assembly: GCA_037974425.1. NCBI lineage: Eukaryota > Metazoa > Chordata > Actinopteri > Characiformes > Alestidae > Phenacogrammus > Phenacogrammus interruptus. Next base: position 10,389,544 of record JBBPCW010000084.1, on the reverse strand, counting down.
CAAGTTTGTAAACAGTGAGGTCAAGTAAGAGGTGCATAGGAGTCAATGTGTGCGACAGAAAATGTGAAGAGAAATTAGGAGGAAGACTTGCTGGGTGGGATGTTTGGTCACATTTTCTAAAAAGCAGCAACTTCACAGTGGTTTGTAAGATTCCTGATAGTAAGGAGGTCATTTTCATTACTTCCTTAACTGTAAGTAATGTCTTCGAGAGCTGATGCTGTCCCTGAACTAAGAAACGATTACAATTCCTTTGACAAGGGAGTGATATCTCCGCAGGAAATTAATGTCTATTCATCTAGCGCAAGATCTCCAAAAGGTTTCACAAACACCACAGGCCAGAAGATTGAGCCCACTCTCAGATTTTTAGAAGAAAATAGACGATACACTGCTCTTTCCGTTTTATATTACATAAGGAATAGTGTAATGTAACAGTAAACACTGTATGTGCAGTTTAATTGTGTGAAAGCTTATGTATGAATTTCATCACATAGTCACAGCTGCACAGATTCACCACACCCTTTCCAGCAATTTTCAGAAATAACTCCCAGCACCTTTTCAAGCATGTAAACAGTTCTGACTCATTTGTTAGAACTCATTTCGAACCTGCAAGTCCAGCTTATCCCAGGAAGCTTATGAATATAGTTTTGGCACAATAATGAGTAATACTTAACATTATCCTGTTGAAGAATAAAATCGTGTCCAAAGATACATAAACTAGAAGTAACTGTGTGATGAACTGAGTGATACTTTTCTTTTTTATGATCCACCACAAAGTGAATGTCAATGCAGTTAAAACAGACCTGATGTGTCTATAAAATATACTTGCATCTGTTTTAAGCGTGTGCAATGTTAACTTGTAATAAAACCTTGAAAAAGCAGCGTAAAAATCTGAGGGTGCGCTCAAACTTCTGGTCTGTAGTGTAAATCCAGCAAACCCAAGGACTGTTCACAGAAATATACACAACACACCGCCTGATGAACGCAAGCCTGAACTAAGAAAGATTTTTTCCACCAGTCAGGCATCTAGCATGAGATTTCATTTTTAGCCAGTGGGTTTTTTCCATCTTAAATAAATACATAAAGAGAGCTGCTGCAATCTACAGCAAGCTAAAGGATCTGGACACCGTAACAGGGTTAGGAAATTGTCTCTCTAACAGTAGTGTGTCTGTTTGATCAGGTAGGGGAGTTGTGCCAGTGTGCTGAAGGTGCAGTTGTTGTAGGAACTTGCTTTTGTTGTTTTTCTGGGTGAGGAGGTGTGTGTGCATGTTTTTTGGTTTCTTATGTGTATGTACCCCAAGGCCCATCAGGCCTCTGTATCGGCGGCTTCTGTCGTGGCCTCCTCCTGCGAGGCAGGTGGCGTACCGTTGCTCTCGGCTGCGGGTTCCTCCAGGGCAACAGCAGCAGGTTCTTCAGGAGGAACCACAGGAGCTTCCAGCGCCTCTGCCGCAGCCTCCACCTCCTCCGCTACCTTCTCCACCTCCTCGGCCACCGCCACCACCTCTTCTGCCGTTTCCTTAACAACCTCCGCCACCTCAGCAACCACCTCCGCTGTCTCGGCAACCGCCTCCGCGACTGTCTCCACCACGGTCTCGACAGACCCCGCCTCCTCTCCGTTAACCTCGGCAGCTAGCTCCACAGGCCCCGCCTCCTCTCCGTTAGCCTCGGCTGCGACCTCCACCTCTGCTGCATCGGCCTCTGCTTCTTCAGCTTTATGTTCATGCAGAGACAAACAGCAGCGTTAAATACGTTTAATTCTACCAGTAGTTAAATATTACCATTTAATTTTAGCAACCACTAAAAATACATTGATAAAGATTCTAGATTGCTAAAGATTTTATCAGTAAAAAAGAAAAACAACTACATAGTTGGGTATGAAAATGAATTTAGCAACATTTCTTGAAATAAGAACAAACATTAGCAACTGAAATTCTCATTTTCATGCTGTCTCTAATCTAGATACAGCAGTTTTTTGTTTTTTTTTGCAGTGTAAATATGCATTCACATCCTAAACGTGACGTAATACTGATGTAATGCTGTGGTGGTAGAAAGTTTGTAACCCCTATTCAAAAGTTCTTTTTCTGCATTAATGTGATCTAAAATATGATCAGGTTCAGTAAGTCAATAAAGTAAGTAGGTCCTTTATTTATTGAGAGTAAAAATATGCAAACATCTGGAATTAGTCATTTTTGCGAGTCACAGGCTTTTGCTTTTAACGAATATGTAACATTGGATCATTTTGACGACCAGATGTCACATTTCTTTACTTGGGTTCTCTTTATCTACTTATCTGGTCGTATATTAGGCCATATTTATGCCGAAATACAGAAAATACAGAAAATGTTGTAATTTACTGTGAATTACGCTCTCAATATAACTCATTTTTAACACTTAACAAGCCAATCAAACAAAAACCCAGCACTGCAGACGACATGCAGAAAGACAGAATAAAGCGGGCAGGGTCAAAAAAAGGTAAAAGAAGGGAAGGGAGAGAAAGGACGGTAAGGGGGGTGGGAGGAGGGGCAGCTGGTTGAGCCTTACCATCCGTTCAATGCTACCAGTATCAGTAACTCTGTAAAGTCCAACACCACAGAGACAGAACCATGGGCATTTTTGTTGTTATGCACATTTAATGAATTTCAAGAGGGAAACATGACTTTTACATGACTTGCCACAGACAATGCAACATCAGAACCAGCCAAGCAAGTTATGGGGCATTGATATTAAAGAGAAAAAGTCTCAGTGAAAGGAGAGGACAGTGCTTTAAGGGAGAGACAGAGCAGTACAGAGAACAGGGCTCAGAAGGAAGAGACACATCCAAAGAGTCCTGACTGAAGACCCGACTGCACCAGTTAGTTAAAACTCTGGAAAGAGTCAGAACAAAGACAGAATTAGAAGAAAGAAAGGAAGGAAATTTCAGATCAGTTTGTTTTGGGTTGGATTTAACACTTGATATAAAGGGTTGATTAAAAAGTGTCCTGAAGGTGCATTTCTGGCGACCAGCAACAAATGACAGGGACGCAAGAAGGAATTTATATCTGAACCCACTAAAAATTTATAAAATATCTAACATCTGCAACTGACAACAACTGGAGCTTGTTCTGCATTTTTATTTTATTGACTGCTAAAAATCTGATTTTTTTTTTTTTTTTTAAAAAGAGGACATTTCCCAAAACAAAAACAGAGCAATCAGAGAGGAATAAAAACCCTTCCCTTCTTATTGCCTTATTTGATTATGAGGTTTGTCTTTTAGAATTTTTAATTACTTACATACATGGAAAGGGATGTATATTTAACAGAAATACACATGAAACGTAATTGTTTAAATATGGTTACATTTAACCAATAAATAATATACATAGAAATAAATGAGATGTGTATTCACCAAATAACTTGAAGATCTGAAATTTTCAGTCCATTAGCTCCAATTAATGTGGTTGTGATTGTTGTACAAGAGTAAACCAATTAGTCCATAGATTATTCGTAGTGAGTGTTTTTTTTCTCCCATATATTTCATTTTATTCTGAGTTTCTATTACAGGGAGCTGAATCTCTCCCCTGGCTGTCTGTCTGAGGTGTCTGGGGGAAAATAGACTGTGATGTAACTGTTCTGTTTGATGCAGATTAATAAATTTAATTGTCTGTGACATCATGACAGCAGCTTAAAACTTCAGCTCCCCAAACACAAAACACCTTTCTGTTCCCTGCCTACGATGAAAGTGTCGTCCGCATTAAAGCAATTAATAAGGCCAATTAATCGCCAGTGTTAAATTCTGATCTGGATAAGAGCTAGTTTCAGCAATCAGGGTCACCAGTGAAGCGATTCCACGTGTTAGCATAAATTAGCTGTGCAAAAATCTCAATCCAGCTTATATTTGAACAACCTTTCAGCTCAAAAGCCAACTTATCAACCAACTGATCATTTAGACTCCTGAAAAACTGGTGGGTACTGGGGTGGGAGTGGGGCTGGGAGTGTGAGTGTGGGTGTGTATGTGGGAGTGGGGATGCGAGTGGGAGTGTAGGTGGAAATGTGGGTAGAGAAGCATGTGGGAGTGTAGGTGGAAATGTGGGTGGAGAAGCATGTGGGAGTGTAGGTGGAAATGTGGGTGGAGAAGCATGTGGGAGTGTAGGTGGAAATGTGGGTGGAGAA
>JBBPCW010000084.1:10344159-10358905 GCA_037974425.1 Phenacogrammus interruptus | reverse complement strand
GTGTGTGTGTGTGTGTGTGTGTGTGTGTGTGTGTGTGTGTGTGTGTGTGTGTGTGTGTGTGTGTGTCTGTGTGTGTGCGTGTGTGTGTGTCCACTTAAGCGGATAGAAAAGAAGGTGCAAAGGCTTGAAGAGCTCATTCTTTGGTGGTGTGTACAAGTGTGTTAGCTACGTACATTGAACAAGAAGACAGGTGTGTTTTGTGTGTGTTGGAGTCATAAGGTCAAGTCGGTTCAGTGCAGGTCAGATCATACAACCTATCAAGATGTTCAGCAGATACAAAGTGCTGGATGTCAGACTGAAGAGAGGAATGTTGCAAATGGAGATCTATTTTAGGTCAATAGGTTTAGATAGTGATCTTTAATTTAAGTGACTGTAAATTGTTGGGCCATTGGGCAAGCAGCTTTACATTTTATTCTGTATAGTGTTTTATACAAATGGTTCTGCTGCTCTCTCTTCTTTTGTTCTGTCTACTTGCTGCAGTAACATTTCGAGTTTCCACTTGTGGGACTAATAAAGGTGCTCTTCTCAGTGCTTTCTTTGTATTTATGCCTGGTTTTCTCAGTCCACATCATCCAGCATTGGGATTTTTCCTCTTGAATTTGTTTTTAACCATTTATCCATGAGTAGATTAATTAATTACTAAATGAGAAACTTTTCACAATGGATTATACTGACAGTATAAACCTAGTTAGCTTGCATTGTGCCCGACCAATCAGCGCAATAGCTAGCGCAGTATGGATAATTAGATAGCTATCACAGCATTAATACTTCTTAAACTGAAAAATACATTTGATAGACATACTTTTTTTTTTTTTTTTACTATATTTGATGAACACTTCAATAATAAGGCACTTTGGATATTCTGGATTTCATTTACCGTACACACTGCCCAGCAAGGAGTGAGACTGCCCGGGGAGACATGAGGAGGCACAGCCCGCACTGAAGGAGGGAAAGGTACCGGTAAGCTCAGCAGAGCGTTGACATGGTGCCCGGGCAGCACGTGGTTAGACTGTCGGGAGGGGGGACAAGGAGGGAGGGAGAGGGAAGCCCGAACACACACAGCCTGGCCGTGCAGGAAGGGTCAGAGAAGTCTCCACAGTCCGCAGTACATGCACCCCCCCCCAGAGCCATTTTATGGATGTATGTGCAACCAAATTGGTTTCACATTTTCAAATAGTATATATACTGTTTGTCATCAGTGTTTGTAATAACACTAATGCGAGTGTTTGTGTTGTGTCATTCCCCGGATGCTGGTTTTGTCCCCACAGCCAAGCTGCGGCGCGTACTGGGCTTACTGTTTTGCAAAGCCTGCTGATGTGCACCTCCTCCACAGTCTTCCTGTGGGATTCTTCAAATATCTTTGTTTTATGCAAACACTGTGCTGAGATTCTGCCAGTATCTTAGGAAACAACACTGTTTCCCAAACTCATTAGCTCATTCACTAGTCATGCACTACTTTTGCATGGGAGCACGAAAAAACTGAACATGCTGAATTGTGCTGTACGCTAGTTGATACCCTAAATCCGGGCAGGGGAGGTTACTTTAGGTCAATCGATAGCCTTCTGCTCCCTGTTCCTATGGGCTGTCTTTTCTCTGCTCTCCGACAGACAGCAGATCACAGGGTCACTGAGCTAACACTGTCACTTCTGTCCCTGCACTCAAGCAGTACTTTGCCATGGATTAAGCATTGTGTGTGTGTGTGTGTGTGTGTTTTTTACTACGTGTTTACAACTCAAATGTAATGATGCTTGGTGTCCGAAATGTACTTCTTTAATTTACACTACTGATATCAGATTAATGTATCTAAGAACCGGAAGACTTAAGATTTATTTTACATATTAATGTCACTAAGAGGACTTTCTTTCATCTAAACCACTGCTCCAACCCTCAATTTCTGCCAGAGGTGAGAGCTTCAGCTAATCTGAGGTTCCAGATTATGGAGGTAAAGTTAAATTCAGTCAGGAGTGATTACAAAAACCCAGGTGGTGATAATTAATGACCAACACGAGCGCCCTTCTAAACAATATTATCTTTGCTGTTATAAAACTGGGGCTGGGTGACTGGGAAACACATCTTTCAAGCCGCGGGAACATTTGTGGGTTAAGTCAGGCCAGGCTAGACCACAAAGAACTTCACCTGACAGCTCAGAGAGTCAGTCTCAGTAAATGGAGGAAGAGAAAAGGAGCAGACTGCTGTACAAAGCCTCATTTAACTCTGAATCTGAAACGGGAGAACTGACCTTTCCTAAAGCAGACACTTTTTTTTTTTTATCCCTCAAGTCATTACACCATAGTTAGCTCACTCACTGGTAGACAGACAGCAGGCCTGAGTGAGCCTCAGGTTTGTGTGAGGTGAGGCTATGAAAAAGGACCTGTCAAAATGAAAAGTTTTTCCATTTCAGAAAGGTTCAAGGGATCAGCTGTGTCTTTCAAAACAGTCCTGTATGAATCAAAACAAAAAATGGAAACACAACTCACTTTGTTAAAACAATGTATATGTTATATACATTTTATAGTATATATACATAACATTTTATATATGTTGTTAAATGTATTATACTGATCGCAATATCGATACCGATACTGCTTATTGTCACTGATAAGATGTGAAAGGATTCAACAGCTATATTGAAAATATTAGTGATGCTCCCATTGATCGGCCACCGATCATGATCGGCCAATATTGGCTAAAAATAGTTTGATCGGCGAACCCCAAAAGCGCAGATCAAAAAAGCCGATCACTTGACGTAAATTACTTGCGCGGCGCACAGGTAAACAACAGCTGAGCGGAGCTTACCAGTGGCAACATGAGTTCTCCCGTCTGGAAGTTTTTCAAAGTGTCCGATAACGACGTAAAGTTAGCCGTTTGCAATGTATGTCGTGATGAAATCCCTCGAGGTGGAAGCAAGCAACGGCAGACAAGGCTTAAAGAAGCAACGTTAGAGTTCGTTAGCATTAATGCTAATGTTTACGCTAGCGCTAATGCTAATGTTCAGATTTTAGATACAGAAAAGTAAAAAAGTGAGTAGAGTTGCACAAAGCCGAGCTGGTACCAGTCAGTGGAAAACCCCATAAGAAAGACACTCGGAAAGCCCTTTGTAAAGCGTGGAATCCCGACATTTCTAGAGAGAGTGCATCCACAAAGGGACAGAGTGTAAAGCACAGAAGAGGCAAGTAGCCTTACGTTCTAATTTTCTAAAATTCAATATAGTTAATTTAGAGTTTCATTTCTACAAATGGTGCAAACGCTAGATTATAGATAAAAGATTCCTATTCCCCTGCCATTCTGCGATCAGCAGTGATCGGCGATCATGATCTTGGTGATCGGTAATCGATGATCGGTCCCAAAAATGCTGATCGGAGCATCTCTAGAAAATATAAAAGTCAAAATAGAACTCTCCATGAAATAAACTGTACTAAATACAATAGTATGCTGTATACACAAAATGCTGTGATCAGTAAGAAAGTGGGATATATGAGCAATAAATAAATAAAACTGCTGTTGAAATTGTTTGCTAGTTAACATAAATAGTGCTTTGGAGCTGTTCTCTATTGAGTCCATTATTGAATGCAATAGTGATGTAAATAGTCTTACTGCACATGATAATTCTATTACATAAGCAGTGATGCAAATAGTGATATGCACCACATAATAACCTATTGCACATGATAATAATGATATTGCACATAATGATTTAATATAGTCTGGTGTACTGATCCGCTGATGTGTGTTGCATCATAGACCAATATTTCAACAGAAAGTAATACTAAGGAATGACAAAGGCCACTTAACTTCACTCTTTGAATTACTGTAGTGCATTTGCTTGTATAAAAGGTGCTATAAAAATGAATTTAATATATGATGTCGACAAAACTACACCAATTTAAGGGTTCAATAGCGTTGCAGCTACTGCTCGAAGCAATGCAACATACAGTCCTGTCCATTTCAAAGATTACTCAATAGACTTAGGTTCTTCATGCAGTTTCAGGCAAATGTGTTTAAACATGTGCAGGCATGCAGTTTGCACAATGGGGCATAAGATCCAATTACTTGCTAACTACATTAGCCTTAAAGTGGCAGCGCAAAACTAAAGTCCAGAAACCAAACATTGGCTGTATTTGAGATAATGGAAAAATTGCACACAGTACTATAACTTCAAAACATGGAAACATACAACTCATAACAGGCCCACAAAACAAAAGTTCTTTCAAAAGTTTGCGTGTGTGCAGCAGAGAAGTTGAACTGGATGTCATCTCTACAGCAGCGCATGACTTGTGTAATAGCTGCCAGGGTGATGTGCTGCTTCAGACAAGAAATGGCATCCTTTCAGAGTGAGCCTGCCTTAAAGCCCAGCAGAGCGTGAGAGAGCGGGAGTAGAGGGTGGGAGGGAAGAGCAGCAGAAAGATGGAGAGAAGGGCATGGGAGGGAAAAGAATCAGAGGCAAGCTAAGGGGAAGGGAGGTGGAGGGATTTCGGAAAGACGAAGCTCGGGGTGGGTGCGAAGGAGGGAGGGAGGAGGGAGGGATATGGCAGCCTGACGAATGGAGAGAGGAGAAATGTGCACCGGAGGAGAACAGAGATAATGACTGTGCCTGCGACAGTAACAGTGAGTTAATAATGAGAAATACTAATTTCGCTGCACATGAAAGCAATTCATTAGCCGTTATTAGGATTATGTTAAGCATTATTACAAGTAATTTCATGAGAAACGCAGGCGGAGGTGATGGTGCATTGGAGCAAGAGTGGGTGACATCACAATATTTTTATGATCTGGTAAAGGCTGAGGAAAAAGTCCGGGGTGTAAAAGGAAATTACAGGAAGAAACAGGAGGAATTAAATTAAATGTAATTACATTTGTTTATGTAGGACAGGACTGTGCAGGTTACAGAATATTCTTATATGGATAACCAAGATATCACTTTCTTTGCAAGGGTATCTGCTTCGGTACTGTCTTAGCATTGTCATTCATTATAACACTAAACAGTGACTCTGGAAGGTAAAATCTTGTTCAGAGTCACTGTAAGGAATTTCATTTTCAACCATTATACTTTAACCCATCAAACAATGCTTGAGATCTTGAGATCTTGGTATACTCTACTCTTGAAACCATTTGTCAGTGCCATTAAATGCTGTCAATTAAGCTCAAAGATTTTTTTTCAGTAATACAGGACATCATTTTTTGTCATAAACGCTTAGTGTAGACGGCTAGACAGCCCATTTACAAGCTCTGTTTTGATGATTAAAAGTTTAATTTATCCAGTTAAAAAGACAATGTTGAATATTGTAGGATATCATTGAAACTGCAGCTCTTCTATTTGAAAACGGCACTTTTTCAATATGCCATTTCAATACAAAAACAAGTGAAAGAAAGAACCCAGAAAGAACGATCCAACGTCTCGGCCTGTGTATCCTCTCACTTGTGTGATGTTTTTATTGGCTGTACTTGAATTGATCTTAACCAGAGTATTTAGATTTAGGGTTTTTAAACCCTAACTAATAACTCCTGATGGGTGTAGTGTGTAAACATGTTATTGCATATATACACACACGTGCCATCACACTAATCTCATCCATATGTTTAATGATGAACATGTCCAACTGTGTCATTGCTATTCTCTGACAGCATGCCTTTCCTCTTGCTATGTATTGCTGTCACCAAAACAAGTCAAAGAGTAACAGCAACCACATCCCGCCACACATAAGAAGAGTAGCTGCAAGAAACAAAACTAGTATGCGCTGTGTTTTCCAGTGACAAAAGTTGGAGTCACCCGCATGTCAAGATTCCTAAAATAATGTCGCTGATTCAGAGACACAGCCAGCTTTGTTCGACTTCGCTGAGTTCGGCTCACCACTGGAACAAGGGTCCGAGAGACTGCAGACCTGCAAGCCTTATCAGTTGGGTACAGGAGCCGGCTTCATCTTTGTCCTGACCTAATTTGGCCTGAGTTTATTTTGGATCTGTACTATTCTCTTTTTTTTTTTAAGCACAGGGTAGCCTGCTGGCACACGAGCAAGTAAGCAAGGCTGACCAAAAATGGATACTCCGTGTCCTCTCCACCAGCGGTCTGTTGACCGCTCACCGCAAGTCAAGATGTAATTAAGAAGACAATAAAAGCCTTATTTATAGTTAGTAGAAACAGCACAACATCTGCAAATCTTGTCAGATAGTAATACTGAATTATAGGAGCTGGATAAGAAATAGTTCTAGTTCTCAGAACATTCTGTACCTGGAGATACATGGCAATCAAATGGTTCTTTAACAAATTTTTAAAAAATGATTATTTTTAAGCAATTTAAGCAAACATAAGAAAACACTACTTTCCGTCGTACCGCATATTCTCCGAAAGACATCATGTACCGAACTGTGACCCATGTACCGTGACGGTTACAGCCCTAAGAGGCACATAATAAGGCTGGACAGGTTTCGAACCACTTAAAAATCTTCTAAAAGCCCTTTCCGGGTGGTTTAGCTCATTCCCCAATAGCCTATATGACTCCAGCAAAATTAAATGCTTTTTAATAGTAGAAATATCGGACCAAATTATTGAGCTATAGTGTGAACACATTCTAAAGCACATGAGAGTTTTACAGCTGGGCTCATATAAGGTTCGCCCTTGGAATGCCCGGACGCTGATGTTGGGCATTCCAGATTTTAACAGCCCCTCTCCCTCAGGGGCAATCTCAGGGCCACGGTAATTGAGTAACAATAATTAACAACCGCAGGCTAACGGTTCTGGCCACATCTCCTGGGACCAAGAAAATGGGTGGGTTTAAATGAAACTGTCTGCTCGGTCTGATGGGTCAAGTCACTGCCAATCATTTTCCAACCTTCAAGGCCCGAATTTCTAACAGTCAAAAGGGGGCAGGTGCAAGAGCAAGTAACCAGAAAAGCAGCAAACTAATGACATGCTAATAATGACACTGGGGCGAAAAGCAATCTCAAAATCAGTGCTTGGCAGATAATGAGACAGAGCAGCCATTCCTGGCCCAGTGACCGTGTCTAATGACTCTCAGGAAACGTGAATACAAGGCAGCACAACTTTTGAGCAGAGAGCACATTTTCTCCATGGAAATCCTACACGTTAAATCTTGTAAATGAAGTGTGAGAGTGTGATTAACCTTTTAAAAGGCATTAAGTAAAGTAAAGTGGCCCCTTATGAACACACCACAGTACACAGTGTGAAAAGTGTGAAATCGTTTCACTGTATTTAACCCATGAAGCAATGGGCGTCCAGCCCCACAGCGCCCAGGGAACAGTTAGTGGGGATGATACCTTTCTCAAGGGTACCTCAGTGGTACAACTAGCAGTCCTGGGATTCGAACCCACAGCAGGAGAAACTCCCTAACCACTAGGCCCATGTACATAAAGTAACATTTTAATTTAGATATAACATTAAGGGTTTATCCAAGAACCATTACCTTGTCTGGACAATCCTAAATCTTTCAAAATGCTCATCCCACTCACAAAAATGAAAGCGTCTCCCACACACTGGTTTAATTGTGCTGACTAGCACCACTGATGCTTTTTCTCCTGTTTTTGCATGGATAAGCTTTCTGCATTGTGATGTTCTCACACTCTGCACTATGTTCATGTTTTAATGAATTAAATACATATTTCAAACCTTCATATGTATATGGATACATGTGAAATTACATCGATAACCTGAGAGCAGACAGAATGCAATGCCTTATTTACTCAATCGATATGATTTTCATTTAATAACTATTTAATTTCATGTTGTCCTGCAGTAAATGTAATTTATCAAGACCAACGTTGCTTTCTTTTTAATGAAACATGCAGTTGATCTATAAATATTGACCGTGAACTGTGGGAAACTAATGCACAATATTATAAATACAGTCATGCCTCCAACCCTACTTGGTGGTTTCTTTAAAATTAGCTTGAATTTTCACTAATTCTCATCTAGAAAAGTTTTCTTTATGCTACAACATGACATACTACTACCAACGATTATGTTTGGACAGTTGTTACATGTTTTATATTGTAGAAAATAAGCTTTTTTTTTATTCTGTATTCTTATAACAAAGATAAGCAGACTGTTAATATTAGTTTATGAGAGCCAAAAGAGTCTAGAAGCATTCAAATGTTCAAACATGAGTGACCTGAGATTTAATCAGTGTATCTAGTCATGACAACAAAGAGGGTTTGAGAGGAACGCTGCTGTAGTTCTCATGTTTAAAGCAGAAGAAGCAAGTCGTCTTAGCTTTGTCCTGTTCTTTATAAAACGGGAGAATGACAAGAACAAGAGTGTAGTCTAAACACACTCTCTAGAAAATGTCATACATAAGCCAGAGACATCTCTCCACCATCTATGGTTATTTTCCCCCTGTGTTCCGCTCGCCCTGTGAGTCACCACAAACGCACTAATCTATCGCAGTAACTGAAACTGCGCCAGTCAGGCCAGACAGTAGCTCAGGCAGCCAACAGAGATGGCAGCTGCTGTGTTAGTTCCTCCCTAGCTGGGGCCAACCAGGAAGAATTAGTGATTTTGCTCAGTGGAGGGTGTGGTGAGGTGTTAGCCCTGTAGGTGGGAGGGACAATCCCTTCAATAAAGCCTCCCAGCATGAGAAATCCAGCACAGAAATACACAAAAATGATCCACACATGCTACAGCTAACACCCCAAATGTGCCTCTTTTGCTTTTATCCATGCTGTTACAAAAGGGACAACAGAGAGAAGATTAATACACATTTCATACCAGAGCCTTCGCAAGCCAACGACAACGTATGTAGTCAAAGACTGGGAGAAATAAACCTACACTGCATTATGTACAATACTGTGCAAACAGCCCTTCATCAGATTCTGATTTCATTTAAAAAAGGACTGATTGATATCCTGTACATAAAATCACTATTTACTATTTAACATTACTTCTATTAATTTTTGTTTTTAGTGTATTTAGTGGGAAAACTCATCTAAACAATTTCTGAATATAACTGACTCCATGCCAAACAGGAGTCAAGAGAGTCTCTTTTGCTTTTTTGTAATGGGGAAATGAATGGCCCTTTATTGAACGTCCTATTTCTTGAGGGTCCTACTGTGATGTGGATAACAGACACACACTTAAAGATACGCTAGTAATTTTAAATAAATAAAGAATATTATGCAAATTATTATTTCCACCTGTATTTCAGACCACCTGCTAACTTCTGAAATAGTTTTCACTCCGGCACCAGGACAATGTTTATATCCTCAACAATAGTGGCAAAAATTCAGCACAGTGGAATAAATACAATATAGTTAGTAAAAGATGACAATGTGAGAGAACTGGACAATACTGATGGAAGAAAAATAAGCCTTATGGGCTTCCAGGTAGACCTTCTTACCTTGGCTTTTCCAGTGCTTTGGAGGATGTGTACCAGTGCGCAGGCCATTTCTTCCTTGTTCTTGACGCTGATGGCCGGCTCTAGCACGGAACACAGTAGCATGTAATTGTTGGTGGTGTATTCAGCGAACTCCTTGTACATCTCCATGGGCAGGATGTTCATGCTCTGGTAGCGGGCCTTGATGCGGATCATGGGTCCTGCCGTCTTCCCTTTGCCTGGGTTGGGTGTGATAACGGGGTACCACTTTTCGACCAACTGCCGGCTAGTCACAGTCTCCACCGGGATGTTCACTATCCCGACATAATTGTTTTTGTCCTTTTTCTTCTTCTTGTCTGAGTCCCTGTAGACGTGAACGGTGATGTTTTGGACCACTGGGAGGTTGCTGAACTCAAAGTGCTCGCCCCAGAAGACGTTGTCTGCCTTCAGCTTGCAGGTGGTGCGGGCGTACAGGGCTTCGTCCAGGCACAGCTCACAGAAGTACTTCTTCTTGGCCGGCAGGTCTTTTGCTTCGATGACCCATAGTCGAAGCATGTTCTCCACCCGGCGACTGTTGTCCTGGAGACAGGAGAGGAAACTGAGTGAGGGTGCAGGACTGCTGAAGCATGAGGGTGAGGCAGTAAAAGATTATTACCGAACGAGCATGACATCTAAAACGGCAGCCCGGTGCAGATACAGCTGGCTGTTTGACCTGGCAATTAAATAACCTTCCGTTTCAGGTCGTCTACTCCTGCCAGGCAATTAGACAGTTTCTGTTGTGGATCACTTCTTACCCTCTACTATAAAAGCTGGGGGAAAGACTCATAAATACCACATGGCATTATTCAGCACTTAAAGTCATTCAGAGCTGCAAGGGGAAGAAAGACAGCTCAAATAGGAAATGGAAAAAGAGAATCATTGTTCCAGGATGAGGCCAAATGATTCAACCTATGACTGATCGCCAGCCTCATTGTGTACCTAGAAGTACTTGAGATCAGAAACTGCTCTTGACTTATGAATATAATGTGCCACACACCTACAAACAAACAAACAAGGAGTGCAATTCAATTTTGCAATCTGGCTTTTAGTTACTGAGCTCAGCACACACACAAACACCACACTAAATATTCAGAGAGAAGGCGACCAGTTCATTAATTTACTACTAAATTCTTCTTCCACAACAACATCCGCATCTGCCTGAGAGTACCGTTTGTTTACAGATAAACATTCTACATTTTAAAGACGGGGCACACCCTGGAAATCTATCAGGTTATTAAAAAGTTCAGCTGAATGAAGGAGGGAGCTTCACTACATCCTGAGGCAGGCAGCGAAGGAAAACCATTGGTGAATACAAGCCTTTTCTTTGGAAGCAATTACTTGTTAATTTGTTAAATAATAAAAGATGAAGGCGGGGTGAGCTGTCTTACTGCCATCATTTCTTGGCGGGCTTTAAGGAGCCATATGTTTTGTGGCTCCCATGTCTGAGCAATGGTTTAATTAAAGAGGAGGTGGAAAAAAAAACACCTGCCCTCATTTCAAGAAAAACTTTCTTTAGAAAAGCTCTCACCATCTTCTTAGCTCTGTGTGTCATGTGTCTAAAAGGTAAACCTTTTACCTTGTTTGGGTGGACAGCTCGTCTTAGGTTCTCCATCCATTTGTCTCTTTCGGCAGATGAGCGGCATGAGAAACACTTGCTGCCTGTTGAGGTGCTCACCTGTAGGGAAACATGCGGACGTTAAGACCCTCATCGATCCAAACATCTTTCATTCATTCTCTCACTCATTCATTCACTCAATGAGAAAAATAAATGGCACTTTCAGTTTGCCTCATTTTCCCCCGCACTTCTTAACTTCTTAACTTACTGCAAATGCATCCAGCTCTTCATCCAGTGCGGTATAATCTATATAAGCTAATTAAAACCGAAACTTTGACCATATTAACTTTTCACGACATCAAAACCAGACTTTAGACAACAGGGTCTGTTTCTCAAACCACACACAGTAGTGCTGATCTACAATCAAACTGTGTTCCTGCTAGTAACTGCTAGTATAGACCTCCAATGATAGAGTGCAACATCAGCCAAAATGGAGTTCCCAATAAGGCTAAGGGGGTTATTTGGCTGACGCCCTTATCCAGAGCAACTTAAAATTAATGGTTACAGGGACAGCACCCCCGGAGCAACTGAGGGTTAAGTGTATTGCTCAAGGGCTTAATGGTAGAAAGTGGGCGGTTGAACCTGTAACTTTGTGGTTATCAGGTTCACAGTGTTTTATCCACTAGGCTCCTACCACCCTATACATAATAAGGAGACCAACTACAGAGGCCAGTGCCAACAGCTATTTGACACAATCTCCTCCAGGACTGGAGTCTTAGCAAATGTATAATGACTTAAATTAACAGTAAACATTAGTGGAGTTACCACCAGTATGTTAAAAACAGAGTCTAGCTAGCTATAAGTGAGATAGCTACAAACATTAGAAAGAATCAGAACTGTACAGTTATGCCCTGAGTTTATGTATTTTACACAAAGAAACTACACATTTGTCAGTTTTTAATTAGTTTCAACATTCTGCCAGTTTGTGCTGCTTAAACGTTTACATCAGATGTATCTCTCATATTACTGGCTTAAAACAGCACATTTTGAAATGATTAGACAACACAAAAACAAAAGTGAACAACATTTACTGCGTTGAGACCTTATATTCGGTGAACCCAAGAGAGTCTAAATGGGGAGTAATGAAATTTTAATAGCAGAATAATAACATTCTGTGAAGCGGAGTGTCATTTTCTACCTCAAAGCAGTAGTCCTGGCCCAGGATAGAGCTGTGTACGGGTTTGATGAAGACCTCCTCTTCCATGCTGAGGTCCAGAGCTTCCACTGCACTACTTGGACTGAGCAATGACTCGTGAGACCGTGATTCTTTCAGTCTCGGCATCAGATGAGATCTGAGAACACAATACATAGAGAAAGAGTGCGGCGATAAGTGACCCAGAATAGACTACAAACACAAAGTCAACTTGATAATATATAATGAAATAAATTTGAAAAGAAAAAAAAAAAATAGCGGATAGCTCTAAGATTTCAATGCTAGTTACATGTCACATTCACTTTATAATTGCCTGTAGACTGCATCAAAACATCATGATGACCCCGTAACGCCGCAGGGGTTGCTTTCTCAACCAAAATTATGACAAAATATCATCTTCAACGAACATTTATCACGTGACGCAACATAAATACAGAGTTAGGGCACATTGCCAATGCTGCGAGGGAGAGAGAACTGCGTGGGGCCGGGTGGGCATGTGTGCGTGAGATGTAAACAAAGTCATTCAGAGTGTTTTGAAGTGTGAAATTCGGTAAATATTCCAGGTCAGTAGGGTTGTAAAAAAAAAAAAAATTCTCAGATACTAATCAATACTACAATTTAGTATCGAGTTCGATATCAATCAACACTTGTATCGATACCTAAATGCCAATTTTGCATCTGCCGGTTCACGGAAATAGCAGTTCAGTGAACAGTTATGGACACCTACTCATAGTATTGCTCTGTTGAACTGAGTACAAACAACGCTACCAGAGAAATATTACTAAACGGGCTCCGGTTGCTACTCGCTAACAAGCAGCGCCGTGTAGCTTCGCCTGGGTCCTAATGCCCGCCTGCTACCTACAGCAGCTTCAATAGCCAGTACAAGCATCAATTTGTGCTCAGTGATAT
The DNA here is from genome assembly GCA_037974425.1 of Phenacogrammus interruptus. Taxonomy (NCBI): domain Eukaryota; kingdom Metazoa; phylum Chordata; class Actinopteri; order Characiformes; family Alestidae; genus Phenacogrammus; species Phenacogrammus interruptus. Next base: position 10,345,866 of record JBBPCW010000084.1, on the reverse strand, counting down.
CTTGTATGAAATGTATGGATATATAATTTCAATTGCATCACTAAAATAGAGACTAAAACAACTTTAAATAACTAAAACTAGTCAAAAATAGTTGTGGATAATTCTGACTAAAATAAGACTAAAATGCTCAGACATTGAGTTTGACATTTTAGTATCGGCCTACACCAAACATATCTTGGATACATCAGAGATAACCAGCAAACACTGTATAAATTAGATTTCTGGCTAAAAAAAAACCCTGAATACTGCTCTAGCACAGTTAACTGCAGTAAGAATGTATATGTGAAAGAATGGTGAGGAAAGTGTCACAGTGAGAAAAGTCGTTCCCATTACCTGGTGGAGGCAGGAACTCAGTTTACCTTTCCAGTGCTCCAATTAACTATTTATGAGTGCAGCTAAATGTAATTCTCCACAGAGACAGCGCATCTGTGCGAGCTGGAACTTAATGAAACGGCGTGATCAATGTGGCTGCGTTCACTTTACAATTTATGGTCAAGAAACAGAGGAGTAAATGGGTTCCTAATCAGAAATATTGGAAAGTATTATGGCTCTATAAAGACTGTGGGGAAAGAACACAAGGTTATTTTAAAGGTTATTTGGGGAACAATGTCTAACATACAAAAAAACAAGTGTAATGCAGAGTCAGAGTTGGCACGTATTTCACGGTAAGTGCATTATTACTATTAATAATTTACTGTAAAAGACGTCTCAGTAAAAACCAATAGGTTGCACAACACATTTTCTGTTTCCTGGAAGCCTTGGGTTGTGAAGCAGAGTATTTAAATTTCTCCCTTCGTAAAACTCATCTAGTAAAATAAGTACAGTTGTTTACTGCCTGCTGGTAACGCTGAATGAATGCTCACTGACAAGCTAATTAGTGCTTTTCCCCTTCCAACAAATGATCTCCTAACCTAAGCTCAGAGATGCTGCGAAATGCACACTTCAATCAACATTACAATCTTATTTATAAGCCCAGAGTGGGTGAATAATTATGGGTGTGGGGGGAGAGGGAGGGAACTGGAAACAACCTATATAATATAGATCAGATCTTGTATTAGTCATGTATCTGTGTAGAATGCGATCTGAATTTCCTTTACTCCCTCGCCACACCTGTCATATTAATTCAACTTGAACAGCGTTTAAAATGTGCCGTGGTGCGGCTGAAATGAGCGTGTCATTGGAGACTCGTGTTAAGTAATGGAAAACGTTTCTGGCTGTAAACTGAGTGGGAAGTAGGGCTGCGAGATACGGGCAATATGTCAGTTTTGCGCCTTTAGTGCTATATATCCCAATGGTTTTCATGATATTAGAGGGCTTGTATCATCACTTTCCTGGCATTTATTCTTCCCCATTAATACAGTATATTCATATTAGAGCCCGACCGATAAAGAATTTTGAAGGCTGATACTGATACAAATATTTGTTGGTTTTAAAATCCGATATTCCGATATATCGGCCGCTAAATAAATAAATAAATAAATATATAAATATATATTTTTTTTTTTACATTTCAGAAACGCGCAACAAAACATGAACAGATTTACCTAACATTAGTTATTGAACACACTTCACCGATGATCTCACTCGCGGATAACTGGTTCTCTCTGCCGACTCTGGCTGGATCAGCAGCTTGCAGGATGTGTGGCGCGTTATACACAAGTGTTGCCAACAGGGATGGTGTAGAGTGCCCTCTGGTGGACAAACTAT
>JBBPCW010000084.1:9990173-10001067 GCA_037974425.1 Phenacogrammus interruptus | reverse complement strand
CAGCTTTATTAACAGCATTTTCATAACAACGAGCCGACAACAGAACACGGGTAACATCCACGTTTTGTTTCTGTGCAGCCGGCAGACCGGTACCACATGACCCATGGCCCGGTACCGGTCCGTGGCCCGGGGGTTGGGGACCACTGCTTTACACCACTGGTGTACATTAATGTTACACTGTTTGTGTTTTCATAGACAGCGTTCCTAGACGGCTTCTTGTTTTACGCTCGGATTCTAACAGAACATGTTTATTACTGATCAGTAATGTTAATTCTACACTAGTAATGTGAGCCAATGAGGATCAAAACACTGAGACTGAAGTCAACCTAACAGTTTATGAAAACAGTTTATTCTCAACAATGTACAGATCCAAGCGGTGATACAAACTCACATCCATCACAAGGTCATACAAACGTCATTACAAAATTACTACAATATAGATTCTTTGCATGATCCAAAATATTTGGTGGCCCCAAAAGAAATGATTACCTTCTAGACTTCCATCTCTGAAATTGAGCAGCTTGCCAAAAAAAACAACAAAACAAACAAACAAAAACATTCTCTTTTATATAAGAGCAATGGGAGCTAAGATGATTTACATGGTTATTACATTATTTTCTTAACTATTATCTCCCCTAACATAATACAGTAGTTGGTGCATTGCTAAAGTGACAATTTTCTTAAACAGTACTTATAAAAAAAGAAAAACTACTGTATTTAATATTGTGCAATCTCCAAGCAAGCAGTCTCCTAGCAGTACGGAGGCCCCGAAAGGTATCGAGTCCGATATCAAGGCATCACAGTAAATACTGCACTTAAATGTCCTCAGCATTAACATTATAGTGGAAAGCTAAAAGACATGGCACACTTCTACGAATGTGCATCTGTTCTGTCTTCGATTTCCTTTTATTAACCAAAAGAAACAGCTTCATTAGGAAATATCATATAATTCATTCATTAATCAGTGCCTGGGTGTCTTTAGTACTGTAGTGTTGGGCTCATCTGATGGACGAAGTGTTAAAAATGCTACTCGATCTACTCTGACGATGGTAGAAAGTATATTTCCTTTCTTATCAGTAAGAGTAAAGTCGCCGTGTTACTCATTATTGGGGGGGTGGGGCGAAAGAAAATCGTATCTCAAATATAAAAACAAAATCGAACAAAATACAAATGGTAAACATGCCTCCTGAGGATTCTACAACATAAAATATTCAAGTAGAAAACATCACATAGCAGCGTTCATATATTTAAGACAACACTAAACAGCGCTCAGTTGTTTTTTTTAAACCTTTTTTTCCATTTTTCAGAGTAAGAAAAGCGGTACCGCTGGATAAAGCCGAGCCTTTTCGATCTCTGAGCGGGTTGAAAACAGCTGGAATGTGACAGACACTCTTAAACACAGCTACCGAACGAACGCTGACTCAGTCAAGTCCAAAAAGCCTGAGAATATCCCACGGTGTTTCCATGGCACTTTTGAATCTATCGGCATCGAATTTGCCTAAAAATCTGTACATGGACCTTCATTTTGTCTACTTTTTTTTTAGCTTTCCGTTCACCTTTACCACACTTTATTCCTAGCGGGACTAATAAAGGTTTACCTCATCTTATTTAAAGTGGGCAGTTTTGCTCATTTGCACCAAAGAACTTCATTTAAATGTGAAAAAATTTTTTTTACCTAAACAGATTTTTAGTATCTTTTTTTGTACTACATGGACTTGCAAGTTGCAAAGATTGCCATTATATGACAATGTGTCAAAGGCTCTGACCTGCAGAGCTATTTCGACTGATTTCTTCATCTGAAATGAATCTCTGCCACTAGTGAGAGACTGATTTTTTTGGACAGAATGCCCTCTCCTTCATGCCTTGGGATACATTCAGGCCATTTTAAGACTTGCAACACTATGCAAGAAACACTGAGGAACAAAAAGCGGGTCTAATACGGGACGGGTTTTCGGGAGGGAGAGCTAAAGGCAATGAGCAACACTGAGCAAAAAATAATGAGGGTGACTTTGCCTTAATTCCCCAAGTAACAGGGGTTTGGGAAAGGAGGGGTTAGCAACATAAATTGCTTATAGGGCCACCAACATGCATGAATCAAACACTTAAGTACCCATCGTATTCTAGTCAGTCAGTCAAAAATGTTATTACAAGCATTTGCAAAATCATGCTTTTTTTTGTAAACTAATCGAAAAAACAAGTAGACATTAAAAATGTCAAAACGAAGAACGATTCCTGGGTTTGGGGTCGGACGGTCGGTCCGTGACAAACCTTATAATTGCTATTGGAGACGATCACAGTTTCACATGAGGGGGGTAAAAACAAAAGAAACAGGAGATGAGTCTGATACCTTTGCACAGAGGGAAACAGACTGAGAACCATTTACTCGAATGCAGCTGTGGTTTTCCTCTCCGTCACCTTATTCATGCTTAAGGTAATGAATATTTTTAAGACAAACCACTTTTCTTCTTAAAAAAAAACAAAACAAAACAAAACAAAAAAATTTCACCAAAAAAGCACTTTATGTACTTATTACAAATGGTTTGTGGACCCTCACCTTTCTACAGTTACGGTATGAAGCGGTATCTAACGTTTAGACAACATAACCTTTTAAACTCGATACGTTTTCAGCGTTTTCTTCATCGATTTTCCATCTACTGCTGTGCAGTGCAAAAAAAAAAAAAAGAAAAAGAAAATAAGAAGCATGGACTGCATTGCACGCTCATGCAGTGAAATAGTGAAATTATACCTTGTAAACACCCCATGCACAGTCCTGTTACATTCTTGGCTAGAAGGAACTTCCACTTGACCCAGTTTCTGTATGGTTTGATCCAGCTGATATTAAAGACACCATCATCATCATCATCAGTTTTTTTTTCTTCATCTAAGCTTCAGCCTGGACGTGTTACAGCAAGAACATTTCTTCTCCCCTTGATATCCTGTCTAGGTTTCAGATGAACAGAAATGAACATTAACAGTGAAAGGAGTTTCTGAAAGGTTTTCCGCTCTAGTTTTGTTGGCTGGGCGTTTAAAGGTTTTCTTTCTTGATGAGTTGAGCCGCAGCGAACAACACCCTCCCACCCCATCCAGAGGTGCGTAGGGGTCCGTATACCCCACCCCAGCCCAGCCCAGCCACACCACCCTCCCCCCGATAAAGGGCTACATGTTCCCTGGGGACGCGAGGCTCCCATGATTTTTTCCCCCCTGTAATCACCTGAAAGAGAGAAGACAACAGTTTCTGGTGAGGTCACTTTTCAGCTTAACGGAATTCATGCAGATTCATGCCATACAAAACAGAATGCAATAACAAAAGTATGTATTTTAGTCAGCGTATTAAATATCTGTACAGAAATGAACTTAAACAATTAAATGTAGATATATCACATCACAACATACTGGACAGGCTACAATATTATTTCATTATTCTTCTTATACAATTTGCAACGAGGCAACTTCAACTTCCTTTACGATCCAAATTACACAATAACATTAATAAATACTAATACTTTATATTATACCATGATGATACACTATTGCATAGTATAATACTGGCAAAGCAATATACATTAACCCCTTAGTTTTACGCGGATCAGCATTAGATTCAGTCTAACGCAGATTTTTCTGAGAACTGAACTGTATTACTGCCACCAGTCCAGCGGTGGCAGTAATACACTGAAAAGTTGTCAACCTCCATAAAAAGATGGAGCTGCAGCATGTAGCATGACTACCCCCCCACCAATTTTCAAATGGTCTCAGTTTATTTAGTATTAGTAAGCTGTGCCCTGTCTAATGCTAACTGCTAATGTTAATGTTTAAGCAATAACGTTTTCTGATTCTGATTATTTATTTACCTTTACATTTTCTTTAAGGGCAATGCATTAAACTGCGTTTAACACAAAATTAAAGTGTTCTGAGAGCATATCTGGGGGGAATATTACATTATAAAAATAGGCTTTTTTTTTTTTTTAACCAAAACAAAACAACGCGGTTTTTCACTATAGCTGGTGCTAAAGATGTGTTACAAAATAAGCTTTAGTCATATTACAATACACGTTACAGTATTTTTGTATTGATTATATAATCACATATTACAAAAATGTCATTTTTATGTTGATTATTGATATACTGACTATACTGTATATGAAATACATAAGGAAATGTAGCAATGTTCATAGGGAATGGACATTCTATTAATTTTCCTTATTCCAAATGATTCTAAATATCACAATCTGAACTCAGTATCATGAAATGCTATGAAAATTTGTGTTTACAATTAATTATCAGAACAAATTCTGCTGAAGACTCACTACTAAGGGGCATAGTAATGAAAATGTGCATTATGTAAATGAAGTAAATACAAAGTCTGTAGATGGGGACGTATTTAAAATCTTATACTGAAAGACATAACTATAAATAGTATTTTTACTGCATTTATGTTTACTGTACCTCGTGCAACAGGCCAGTTTCTCCAGAAGTGCTTAGACTCCATAGAAGGCTGCGAGTCGCTCCTTTAGAGGCAAGGGGAACTGGTCTGAAAATCGCCTCCAGTTTTCTTCTCCAACTTGATTCTTAAACCCATGTAAGATCTAACAGAAAGCACACGTCAGTATGGATCAGTGAATGTAACACACAGCAGAAAATATCATTGGGGTTAAGTAATCACAAGTCCAAGTATTATAATTAGGGCTGGGACATCAAGCAATTCAGGATTTTGTGTCCCTTCATGAGACATTGTCTGACTGCCATCCCTACACACACACGGCAAACCCAGTCCAGACTGGTCTCATTCATAGTTTTCTTGAAAAGTCTATAACATCTATTCATCTATCCTAAATTGCTCTTCTCTTTAAACTCTCATTAAACATTAAAATCATCTTGCATTACCCCCTTCTTAAAGATTTAGCACTCTGAAGTCTCCTCTGGTTTTCATGCTGTCTTGAGTGTTTCTTGCTTTGGATGAAAGTGTCTGACAGATTAATGTAATGTCGGATATTATGTAGATATAGGACAGATTTCCAATTCATCTACATTCTGGAGATACTCAAACGGTTGCCATTTGGGCCACAAAAGACCAAAACACATCCGAGTTTTTATTTGTCCCTGGCTTGTTTGTATCTTTTAACGTTTGGAAAGCCGTACCAAAGCAGGGGGGCATTCCATGAAACAGGATTAAGGGAAAGTCTGACTTACTTTCACTTACTTTCCCTTAAGCCAGACTTTCCCTTAATCCTGTTTCGTGGAATGCCCCCCCAGATCCTCAAAATCCACCACACACAAACATACAAACTGCTCCAGATCTCCAGATGATATCTTCATGATGTTTTCTCATAATTCTCAGCAGCTTCTTAGCAGTGACTCATATCAAATAAATCATAAATTAATCATCTATTGCTGTGAAATGCAACCAATTCTACTTTCCCTCACATTCTCGGTAAAAAGAAAAAAAGCTTTTGTGTGTTCGCGTAGGTGAATTAAACCCGAAAGATGGACTAAATGTTAAACCACAATTAAGGATTAAAATGCTTATACATACCATACCTAAATAAAAAATAATACATTAATTAATAAACTATGGCCGTTATTGATACTTATCAATAAATCCCTAAGCAGTCCCAGCTCTAATTGAGTATGTGTTCATGTAATTTCCATCTCCAACTACCCGCATTACTAGAATAAAGACTAAAATAAATATATTTTGCTGGGAAGTGTGTTGGTTGAGGATAAAATAAGCCTCCCAACTCTATTTTTAGTCTTAATAATGGAGAGTTTACCTTATAGAACATGTCTCGAAGATCATCTTTAGGGTTCACCCATGATGCTACAGCATCACAGAAAAATATAAAGTCCTAAAAACAAAACAATAAAAGCACAGAGGCAACAGTTTTAAGCATTTTCTTGAACAGTTTATCTCTTGTTGGAGCAGAATTTACGATCAGTAGTCTCGATACAGTAGATTAGAATGGCTTGAATGGCCTTAATGCATCTCACCTGCACCACGCCGCCCGGGTTGACTGTGATCATGGTGCAGATTCCTCTGAAGGCAGAGTCTTTTTCTTCATTGTCTCTTATATTTCGTAGCGAAGTGCACCTATTGAAGGAGAAAAGTCCATTTTCAAATAACAAACCTGTGAAGTGATTCTGCAACTGGAACACTTGAGTATGTTACCATGTCTAGCACCTCAGAGCACCTTAACATCAAAAGTTGGATTTCTGTAATATTTGATCAAAAATTTCGAACGTTCAACATCGCATAGAACTTACATGTAGCCTAAATATCAAGTGCATCGTTTATGTCCTGTTTATCATGAATACGTTTTATTCATGCTATTTTAAACCTTTATTTTTTAATGCATACTTTAAACATACTAATGAGGAAAAAAATGAACAGTGCCACAGATCTGTAGCTAGCGCTGTCCATTAACATCTTTAAATTATTTACTGGAACTGCACTGACCATTTGGAACACAATAGTACGAGTTTATATGGGAAAAAATGTAAAAGCACCTTGTATGCTGCCAATTACGGTAAATGATTTTGGGAAATGTTGTTTTTTTTTTTTGGAATAGTATTGTACGTTTTCAGGGGTTTTCTACAAAAATCAGCAAGCATCTGACATTATCCCATGCATTCAGATAGTCGTTAGCAACAATAAAAGACAGCAACAGAAGTAAAAACTAAAATAAATCAATACGGAATACATGAAGGTGCTACTGAGGCAAATTAAACAACAAGACCTAGAAGGACAGGGTTAGTCACATGGTAGGTAATGATATTGAGTGAATCGTACAGAACAGAAAAGAGACAGAGAGTCTGACGGGGGAGTGGGGGAGGGGGGGGGGCAGAGAGAAAGAGAAAGGGACAGGAAGATAGATGCCCCATCCCAAATCTCTTGAACCGACTCCTACAGTCTAGTTTTTTTTTTAAAAGCCCCACCTGGGCAGATGCAGAATGATGTGTTTAACTGCTCAGACCATTTTTCAAAATTGTGATTCGGAGGGACGTGGGAGCAGGAAGGAGGCTTTTTAAGAGTAATGGGACGAGGTTATAGAGCATGTAAGTGGGAGAGAAATCGAGAATGGGGAGGGTACAGAGAGAGAGAGAGAGAGAGAGAGAGGAAGAAAGAGAGAGAGAGAGATAATGAATGAAATAAAAGATTGAATAATACACACCAGGGTCTTATAAACTGCTGTAGCATGGGTGCCACCTCTTGAGGACAAACGTAACCAAGACGACCAATTGTTATTGCTAAGGTAACGCAATCACGGTTATACAGCACCAAACGCCAACCAAGACATGAGCGAATGGAGGGGAGGAGGAGAAAACAAAAAGAAAAACAAACAAACAAACAAACAAACAAACAGACAACTCAGAAACAGAACTCAACAGAATCTGTGTATGAGAATAAACACAAGATTTCACTAGTGCTCTTCACAGCCCCAGACTACGGGGTAAAATGTAAAATATGACAGTCTAAAAAGAAACATTTAAGGGAGACGTCTTAGAAAACAATGCATCTATGACACAAATGGTAAAAGTATTCGTTGAGTTGGTCTTTTTCACTCGGCTGATTTCAACCTTTATGTTGTTCTAAACTCCATACATATATACATACATACATACAAACACACACACACACACACACTCATAAATACACACACACACACACACACACACACATTCATATATATATACACACACACACACACACACACACACATATATATATTAGGACTGTAACGGTACATGTATTGGTACCGAACCGTCACGGTACTTGGGTCACGGTTGGTATTTCAGTTCGGTCTTTTGGAGAATACACGGTATGACGGAGAAGACGTGATTGAAGTAATACGGAATCTCAGAGGGACCAAACGCGCAAATAAATAATAAACCTGGGTCATAGTGTGGTGCAATAGTGCCACCTACTGGCGTAACACTTACACATACATGAAAATATAAGCAAGAGTGTGTGTTTACTGGTTAATATACTGCTGTTTATTTAAAATAAACAAAAACAAACCAAGCCTCATTCTGTAGAACATTTTTTGTACCTTAACTTTGCTGTATCATGAACCGTACCGAACCGTGACCCCAAAACCGAGGTACGTACCGAACCGTGACAACTGTGTACCGTTACACCCCTAATATATATATATACACACACACACACACACACATACGTACATATACATACATATATACATACATATATATATACACATATACACACACACACACACACACACACACAGTACTGTTTTTAATCAATAAAATTGTTTTCTAAGATTTTCTCCCTTAAACTCACAAAAATCTTTAAGTAGAACAGAAATGTCTTTTCTTTCCATTTGCTCTTTTTTTTTTTTTTTTTTTTTAAGAAAAAACATTACACCAAGCAAACTACATGGAGAGGACTAGATTCCACCAGGATCTTTTAAGAGGCACAGAGGAGGAGGACCTGAGTTTAAGAGACACAAAACTATGCAACATTCTCATTAAAGACAGGCATTTATGAACAGTCCAATGAGACATGCAGAAAGCAGATGATTGGCTCATTAGAGAACATAGTTCAGTGCAGGATAGGCTAATCCATGGCATCCGAAACCAGCCAAAAAGGGATTATTTTTAACGTTTCACAATCCCTGAGGGGGGCGGCTTCACACACACATACTGAGCGGCGCACCAGCCATGCAGTACTGCCAGGACTGGATGCCAAACTGAATAGTCAGTACGTCACTTTGCAAAGTGTAAACTCTAATGCTATGTTCACACTTAGCGTCTTTTTTACACTAGGACTCTATGGAGTAAACCGCTGTTTCAAAAAAGTCCTGAGCGTTTTTTTAAATGCCACCGCCGGCGTCTTTTTCTGCAGCTCAGAGCGTCTTTTTTGAACTTTTTTGAAGTAAACGCCCTATATAAAGCGCCTTTTTGACAGTTGACCAATGACAAGAGAGTAGCGAGACCTGTCGTTTCCATAACAACAAGAACAACAAAAAAAATGGAGATTAAACTAAAGACTTTTTTGAATAAACGGTTTACTCCAGAGGGTTATAATGTAAGACAGACGCTGGCAGTTTGAATTTTGTCTGCGTTTCTGCAGTCGATGGTGCAGTGATTTGTAGCAGGTCTTCAAACTGACTTTTGTGTCTAAAATATGCCACAAACCTTGCATCATCCAACCGGAGCTCCTGGACTAAACTGTTGTAAGCACTATACAGTTTCCTTCCCCGTACAATGTCCTGCTCCCACAAACGCCTTTGTGAACCGACATTCTCCTCCCCGGTAACTTCAAAAGTCAACACAAGAGGCGACTTTCTCTTTCTCGACATTTTTGCATCACACAGCACTAGGCTACTGTTGCAGCTCTTGTCATAAAAAAGATGCGCTCGGCTGTGATTTGTAACCGAACGACGCTAAAAAAGCGCCGTTGTCAACTTTTTCTTGTCAAAAAGATGCCAAGTTTAAACACGCCCTAAGACTGCAGCAATGCAGATTATTTCTTTATTTCTATTTACTCTAAAGGGAGTATCTGGACATTCAATAATTACAACACCACCAGCTTCCTACAATAAGAAACGCCCCAGCCCCATTTTCTACTCGCCTGCAGGTCAAATTATTTTAAGCAATGCTGGCGACTGACTCTAATAATGTTTTCCTCTCTCAAAACCAAGAATATTACCAGCGTCTCAGGTTTTATGTCAACTCCTAAATTCCACTAAGTTTTATCATTAAGTGTAAACAAAGTCATTCAGAGTGATCTGAGCCATTAAAGAGAAACGTACTCAGAATTGCTCAAAACAGTAGTGACAGGAACTGAACTTCTGAAGAAAATTCTCGGAGGCATAATAAAACTAGCAAAACTGAAACTGAGTTCCATATATGGAACGTAAACCAGGGTCAAAATGAGAAGCCAATTTTCATGCATGAGACAAAGTTCAATACCTAGGAAAAGATCCGGAGGGCTCAGACGCAGATACACTATATGCACATTTTTGTGTAGTTTTCTTGAGCACAGTTTAATTTTATGAGTGAAAATATCACAGGTTCCTTCTAGAGATCACCCTGCAGATGTGGCGTATGCATGTGTGTAATTTATGGAAGTATAAACACATACACAAGTAAATTATTATTTGCCAGATGGCATGAGTGAATAGAGCAATTCCCAATAATGTTGTTTGTGTACAAAAGGCTTGCACGACTCTAGTAATTTGATTAAATCTAATTTAAATGATTTTCCAGGATGCACACATTCACATTGCCATGAATGACCTGTTAAACAGCGTGCCAGCAGAAGGGCTTTAAGTTGGGGAATGTATATTGCTATATAAAAGAAGCCACAATAAAATAATTAATGTTTTACACTGATGATAAACTTGCAGGGCATCAATACTGGCTGATTTTATTGGCCACTAAATACTCACTGATGTTCCTCATTAAAATATGGATCTCGACCCTAATGGATCCATGTTAGAGGCGCAACAAGTGGTTCATTGTAATCATACGGTAAAACACCTCCATATATGGATGTTCCCCCAGTTTGTGTTGGTGCTCGAGGTGTCAGACGTCATGCGGAGCTTTGTTTGGTGTTCCTGTGTCATGTAGATCCAATGTTGTTATGAACTAAAAAGCATGTAGTAATAAAAAACACTACTGGGGTGTCGCACTCAAAGGCCCATAAAGAACAAAAATGCTGTGCTAGATCTTGTGTACAAATCTCAAATCTCGGACAGCAGCAACTGCCGCCAGGCAGGATCACGTATGTCTTAAAAGCTGCGTATCAAAATAAAAAAAAGCCTGAGTTCCGGGGCACGGAGCTGTCACTCAAATACCTTACTGGCAAATGAGTCAAAGCCCCGCCCACACAAGAGATCTGTGCCAGAGCTGCAAACGAATCCTCAAGCAG
>JBBPCW010000084.1:9937681-9953373 GCA_037974425.1 Phenacogrammus interruptus | reverse complement strand
GCTAACATGGATGCAGCTATGAAGCCGCCGGGTTTGCTTCAGGGAAAATGTATTTTTAAGAAGCTTCCCAATGGAAATTTCAACAAGACTAAGGCTGTCTGCACCTTGTGCAATGCGGAATTAGTTTACTGTAGGAGCTGAGAAACCCGTTCTCAATATGTGCTATTTGGGTAGCACATATTGTGAATGCCTTCGGCAGAATTCAAATGAGCCATTTTAATCGACATTAATCTAGATTAATTCCAAGATAACAGTGAGATTAATTTAGATTTAAAAAAAAATCTATGCCCACCACTAGTATTAACTTATTATTATTATTCATAGCATGCACATGCATTAATATAAATGATGACATCATACCTGCATGTTATTATCCCACTGTGCCTTCCCCTCTAATAGAGCATCTAGGACCACCTTACTGGGCTCCTGTGCTGTCTGATCGTTGCCACTGACCACGTAGTAAGAGGATCTGATTCGCTTGAAGAACTCTGCATCCACATTTTTGGCACTGCAGTGATTAGGGATATAAACTAAGTCCATGTACACTGGAGGGCAGTTTGGTACTGACAATCCACTGCTGGCCTTGCTGCTTCCTGTTGCATAAGTAAAGGAAAACGTAATGAAGCAAGCATTTGTAAATGTAATTCACTCACATAGGCAGTGCTGTATGTTAGCTTCATGAGTCGGTGGCATAAGGAACAAAAGAAAACAAAAATATTGTAATACTGAGATAAATATTCATAATACTACTTAGTACATAGTACATAGTACTACAAAAAGTGTTAATTCCAAAAACAGTATAAAGTGTGGTTTTAAGTACGGAAAAAACAGCATGTGAAAGATTTGAATTTTAGTATTTATTTGTAAAATGAGCAGCTTGCTAACAATAACTCGGTTTTGCCTGATAATGGTAATGAAGTGAAGTGTTCGATGCGAGTGCATGCAAATATTTCAGTGTTTTCTGTGCTTGCTGCTTTGCTTTTGATGTAATATTAGTTTTAGTGTTATTTCGTGTGCTTTTTAATTCTTCAGTCATTTTATTCTGAAGAAAAGGATACAAGCTAAAGACAGCAAAGAGCATAAGGGAAGCCTCCAAACACAAAAATGTTTTGGAATCTTTATATAACTCTTTATATTTATATTGCAAAACTCTCTGCCTATTGATACTATTCAACAGCCCCAACCTTCAGTCAAGTTATGTCAATGCTGTACTGCCACAGTGTCTAATTTGCCTGGCAAATGTTGAATTTGAAAATATTGAACAAATTCACTTCTTTGGGGATGGTTAGTAATGCAAGCTGTAAAATTACCTGTAGTTTTCACACCCCTTGATGCAGAAGTGTTGGTTGCATTTTTGGCATCTTTGTTCTCTGTACTCTTCTTTGGAGAAGAAGTTTTTGACTCCTTTGTCCCATTGGATTTAGACAGAACATTCTTTCTGGCTGGTGAAGAAGATTTGGGTTTGCTGACAGATTTCTTCTTTTTTGGCTTTCCCCCCTCCTCTTTTTTAGACTCCATTTGTTGGTTGTCCTCCTCAGCCTTCAAGGCTTCCGGATCTACCATGCAAACGTCAGGATAGGGTGGTGCAGGAGCTGCATCTCTTGATGTAATTGGAGCAGGGTCTGCATGGCGGTAAGTGAGGGTCCTGTCTGTTGGTAGAGTCTCTGAATCATCCTCAGAATCAATGTTTCCATCTGCAGTAATGGAAGGACACTCTTCAGTCCCAGGAGGAACATCAGAATCAGTCTGAGAGGGTGCTGATTCACTAACAGAAGTTGGAGGAGTTTCCTCACACTGCTTACTTTGCTGCTTTCCTCCAGTTGGAGGAGGTCCTCCACCAGACTTAGCGAGTGGCTTTTCCTCGTCTAGAGGATTCTCCTCATTCATGAAGTACTCAAGAGGGTTGGGGTTTATGAATGAAGGGGAAAGTTCTGTCTTTGGATGTCTGTATTCACAGGCAGTCACCAAACATAAGTCAACGTTTGACCGTGACTGAGGAGAGACACTTTGTTTGGAGCTGTCTGGATCTCTTGAACCACCAGCACACTTCTGAGTTGCTTCTTCAAAATGAGAGGAGCTGCTAGAAAACTGAGACTCTGTTAGCTTAGGGGACAGAGGAGATGGAGATGGCATTTTTGGACTGATGGGTGATTTAGACTCCGAAGACAAGGGAATAGTCTCACCTCCGAGATTAAGTGTGTCATTCTTCTGTGGGAGACAAGAGGACACTGTAGGGGATGATGGGGAAGCAGCTTTTGGAGAGATACTGACCTCTTTGGATCTGCTGTCCTCTGTGAAATCCTTACTAGACACTAAGGTGGGACTGATTTTACCTTTGCAATCTGAGGCACAGGGACCCCCTGGAACTAGGGGTGTATCAGGGGACACCGGTGACTGATTGCGGGGGGATATTTTTGGTGTGACAGATTCTGAAAAAGGACCGGCATTTGGAGACATTTCCCTGGGGCCACCGATTTGAGAGGGTGTTGTAACAGATGGGGTGGACTGGGAGGCATCAGATGGAGAATTTGAGGCAACTTGGGTGCTGTCAGGCTCTTTAAAAAGCATGGCTTTCTCGCCACCCCCCCCTGGTCTGCGCGGTTCTCCTGATCTGAAATCAGCTCCATCTGAGGGACTGTAATCAACCTCTGTTGGTCCATTTTCAGTGACTGCACGCTGGGACCCTCCTACAATTGGGTGCTCTGGTGATTGCTTACTGAAGTCCAGTGCAAGGGAATGATCTGGAGATTCCTGTCCAAATTCCACTGACATGGTTGAATGCTCAGGAGACTTTGAGTCCTGCTGCGGTGTCCTTGACTTAGCTGTCTTAGGTGAAGCATCAGGAGAGATTGACATAGGCCGAGGGCTTTCCTCCTTAGATGGGGAAATATCTGTTTCTTGCATTGTGGTTGGAGTTTGCACAACTGAGACAGACAGAGAGTCATCTACCTCTGTGGAGTGTGGGGAGCCCACCTCTGCATGTAACGACGGGGAGACATCGTCTGTTGTGGGCTCTGGCAAAGAGCTTGTTGCAAGGGATGCTGTTGAAGCCGAGGCAATATGAGAGAATGTATCTTCAGCAACAACTTCATCAACAGGAGTGCCTGACTTATCAGATGTGGTTCCCTCAGATATGGACATTTTACTCTCCTCTTTGAATGTAGTCAAAGGAGCTGTATCAGAAGAATCAATTTTAGTTTGTGGTAATGAGGCTGAAATCGAGGAGCTATCACAGCTTTCTGGTTTCTTATCACCATGGCTTATTTGACTTACAGACTGAGTATCAAAGTGTGGCTTGCCTTCAAGCACTGAAGAGGTGCTGCCACAGGAGGCTGGACTACATTCTGGAGATGGAACCTTTTCTGCAGGCGATATTGGCACACCTTCATCAATGGGACTAGCTTCTCTGGGAGAATACTCTTTGTCGCTTGTTACTTCAACGATAACGGGACCTTGGTTGTTAATGACCTGTTCAATGGGTATAGCTCCAGCCTTCTCTTCCACTGGCGACTGATAGTAAGGCGTATGCCCCAAGGACTGAGGAGAAGTAGCGCCTTCTAGTGTTTCATCATCTGGACTATTTGAAGATTCCATGACTCCTTTTGATAGCAGTGTCAGTGTAGTCCCAAGTTCAATTGGTGATGAAATACCTGTATGAATGTGTTGTATGCTTATGGGATGGTCTCCAGAGGGTGACCGGACAAGGGGAAGGGTGGTAGATGTACTTGCAAATCTCTCTGAGTCCAAAGAGAATCCACCACTATGTTTACTGTAGAAATCCTTGCAAGACTTATCTTCTTCCAGTGAAGATGGGGGTGAAATTGTAGAGGCTGATGCATGATAGTCATGACCTTCTGTGGCATCACTCTTTGAATGATCTAACTCAGGAACATCTTGAAGGGGTGAGAGTTTCTTGCGGTCAAAGTCCCCTGAGATCCCATATCTGGCAAAATCTTGTGAGGGAGACTCAGTTTCATCATTTGTCGTCTCGTCACTCATTATATCCCTTGGAGTTGACATTTCATCCATGGGAGTCGGGACACTTGAGATTTCAATTGTAGACTGTGTGTGTCCAGACACAGTGTATTCCTCTGGAGGCTCATCTCGATTCTCATCATCTGAAGCCACTTCACTCTCTGAGCCAACTGGCAATGTTTCATCATGAATAGAAGCTGTTGGTGAGACAGCAGCAGAGACTTTTGGAGGTGAAGTCACACCCAAACTCTGAATCTCAGTTTCTTCTTCAAGTATTTTCTTCTCTGCTGCCTCAGAACACACCAGCTCACCCAAAGGTCTGTCCACAGTGTCTTCGGCCTTTTCTTTAGACTTAAAAGCAATTCCTTGGTCCTGTTCATCCACTTCTTCTAACTCTCCCTTTTCTTCATAATCTCCTGCCTCAGACGACTCTTCAAGACCCGTGCCTTCATCCTCAAACTTCTCGGTACCATTAGTACCACTAGTTTTTTGTTTAGCGTCCGACTCCTCTGGGGTACCTCCACATTCCTCTTCAGCTTCTGTAGTTGTTATTCCCTCATCCACAGAATCTGCTGTTTCTGGAGAGTCCTTGCAAATTGTGATTTCCTCAAGCTGCACCATTACTTGCTCAGAATCTTCTATTTTGGTCTGAGGTAAAGTTTCTTCATCTTCAGCTATCTCCTCAGCTTTCAGATCCTCAAAGTCTTTGGTAAGGTCTTCTGGAGAGGACATAAGGGATCTTTCTGCCTCCATAGCCGTGGCGCTAGCAGTAGCAGCTGCCACAACAGCAGCAGCTGCAGATGCAGCGACTGCCTCAGACTTCGCCATAACTTTTTTAGTGGGCTTAGTCTTTTCTTTAGCTTTTGCAGGGCTGCTGAGAGTTTTTCCTTGTGTTGCCACCTTTGGTTTTGGTGCCGGCTTTTTCACTTCACCTGCGCCAGAAATGTTCTTCTTTAAACTTGCAGGTTTCTTCACGTCTTTTTTAAGATCCTTTTCATCCCTTTTAATATCTTTCTTTTCCTCTTTCCGGCTTTCCTTCAAAGGCGAGTCTTTCCTAATGTCTCGTCTTTTTACCTCCTTCTTAATGTCTTCTTTCTTTGGCTTCACCTCATTTTTTACCTTTTCCTCTTTTTTGGGCGTTAGTTTGTCATCTTTTTTCCCCTCTGTTTTAATGTCTTTTTCCTCCTTTTTGCTAACTTCAATTTTTTCCACTGATTTCTTAGCCTCCTTCTTCACTGTTTTTTCTTTAGGTGTGGTTTTTGGTTTTATATCCACTTTCTTTTTTTCTGGAGTGTCGGTTTTTGGTGTTTGTTCAGTTTTAGCTTTTGTCTCCTTTTCTACAGGTTTTGCTTGCCGTTTGACAAGTGTTTTTTCTTTCTTCTCAACTTTATGTGATGCTTCCTGAGTTCCTTCATCTTCAAGTTTTGCCTTTTCAGGAGCCTCTTCTTTAGACTCCTTCCTGAATGCCTTGCTTGGTGATGCTTTTGAGATTGACCTCAGACTCTCTTTGCTATCTGTCTTATGCTTCAACTTTGCTTGCTTGAGTGCTGGTGCCATGTTTGAAGACAGCTCTTTTTCTGTGACTACAGGATGCTTGAGAAAATCCAAGTGTTTCAGTTTCTCCAAACCCTCAAGAATGTTATACTGTGTGGCATTACCTGAGAACAGAACACGTACTATTTTCTCAGATGGGTTAGAAGGATGCCATACAATTAGTGAAGCGATTGAGGACAAATATGAAATTGGGAGCTCTGATTCATTTCCATTTGGTAACAGAATTGAAGACTTGTCCTTTTCACTACCAGTCCACTGCTTCATAAAGTACTGCAGCTCCTTGCTGTTCTTTGCAGGGTTGAGAACATACATTTCAAGCTTACCAACCCCCATTTTCTGAAAAAGTATGATAGGTTCAATTGTATTTCCTACATTCCTTTGCAGTGGTTCTGGCTTCAAAGACAGCTTGCTAAGATACTGCTGAGTGAGTGAAGCTTCCTCAATGTTTCTCCGTACCCTGTGGTGTGGTTCTGGGTTCTCAAGAGTCTCAGGCAGGTTAAGGAATACAACACCCAGGTCAGGTGAGATCATGTTCTTCATCCAGTCGCTATTGGCTGTGGAACCCTGTGATTGCTCCTCCTCCAGTTCCGCAATCTTTCTTTGCAGCATGCTGTTGATTCCTGGAAGGTTGTCATCTCCAATATGTGTCAAGAGAATAGAGTCTACCCTGTCTAGATGACGTACCAATTTCCAGAAACAGGATTTTCTGTTAGATCCACCATTGACAAGCATGTTGAACCCATTAACAGCAAAAAGTGCCGAATCACCTCGGCCTCCCGGAAAAATGTAGCAGCATGGTTTAGATAACTTTAGGAATCCACCTGAGGTGGGAGGCTCAAGCATGTCAAAGGGAGATGGGATTTCCACAGATTCTGAGAGATATTCAGTAAACTCAGAGAGGCCCTCCATTTCTGGAAGGATGGTTGGAGAGTTTAGCTTAATATTAATGAAGTCTTGTAGGCTGTGTTTGTCTATGTTGGAATTTTTCCAGTCACCATGTTCAGGACAGAAGAGGGTTAAGCTGGCTTTATTGGCTGGATGTATGGTGCTTAAAAGTTCACCAATCTGCATAACAAAGGTAAACACAGTTAGATTGTCCCACCACAAGAACTTTTAAGCTTTATTTTAAAGTGAAACAGGCTTGAAATATTAATAATTGTTACAAGTCTTGCAAAAAAATCTTGCAAAAAATTTACAAGACTTTTGTGTTGACAACGTGATCTGCTTCTCTCCTGAATTCCCCTTTTATCTTTCATTCTGCAACCCCAATTGGAGTTACCTGTTTCTTTTATTCAATTGTCTGTTCTAGACATGGCACAATACCATTTTTTTTATGTCCGGTACCGATACCAATATTGTAAATTTGGATATCTGTCAATACCATACAAATCTGATACTAGCTGAGTCTTTTTAGTTAAACAAAAAACAAAAAAACATTAAAAAAAATGTCAGAATACTTTTGTATACTTTCACACAAATACAAAAATCCTAACTGTGATATAATAAGGGAGAAACATTGCACAGAGGACATGCTATAGTAAGATGTCCCCTATGGGGTGCCGTTAGAGGTGTCATTTTTTCATCATTTAGCAAAATGTGTTAAAAAAAAAACCCCCCAAATGTTGCACTTTTACAAACAAAGACTCTAAATGTGGGATTTTAATGTAGCACTTTTACAAACAGTGAGATATGCTAATTGGCCACGCCCCATGCTTACAATTGCCTGTTACTTAGCAGGGGCTGAACTGCGTGCTGTGATCTGCCCTCACCAACATGGAGGATTTGCCTTAAATGATCTTAAATTTAAACGTTAAATATGAAAAATATATCTCGCATTCTAAATGTGAAACCCCTCATTTGCCATAATTCATCCCGGGAGATCCGGAGTTATACCATTCATCTCAGACAAAAGTAATGGGACACCCAGGTGTGCGATATAACTCCGGATCTCCCGGGACTATTATGGCAAATGGGGGTGAAACCTTTGGAAAGGTTTCATCGTGCCCTATCTAACTGTGAAGTTTCACGAAAATTGATGGCTGTCCCGCCTTGAAAAGCTGCAAGTATGTTCTGTTTGGGTATAAAGACACCTGGGTAAGGTGTCCCAATACATTCAGGAGTCTTGGTTTTTTCTTCTTTAAGTCTGAAGTGACTCCAAATTGCTGGCATGTTGGCAAGTCTCACACACAACAGAAACTCTTATTGCATGATGCATCTTCTCACGTTAAGCACACCGCAAATCATGTTATGTGTGCTGTAATTGTTTTCCCTATTTTTGAACAGATTCGATTACTTTTTTTTTATTCCTTCCCAAATTCCGATCCAGTAATTTAGGTCAGGATCAGAACGATATGGATACAGAATATCGGATCGGTGCATCTCTAATCTGTTCACCCTCACACTACACTGATACCTGGTTGGTCCTGGTTGGTGTTTTGAGTGCTTTGTTTGTTTTTTACTCAGCTCTGAGCTCTCTTTTTGGTTTCAGCAAGCTTCATATTACCTGTCTTGGAAGCAAAGCCCTGAGCTCTCCTGAAATTGTCCTGCCCTCTCTTTTAAAACCGAGTGGTGTCTGTTGTGCACCACACGTTAAATTAGTGGCGCTGACTTCATCCTCGCTAGAAGAGTGACTCTATTCTACTCTGTACATACATATAGTTTGTTTCAGTAAACTCTGTTTCTTTATTCAGCGCTCAGGTCGGGGCTGCAACCCCGTTAATTCCTTGTCCTATTTTCCTGTTATTTTGAGAAAACCAGTAACACCTGACTCCTGCAAGTGCATCTCCCTTTCCTGCCTTGCAACACTCCATGTAATGACATCAATAATGTGAGCTAGTTTTTGGTTGAAATGAGCGAATGAGCTTAAACATAGAGCACAACAATAGGCCAGTCTGACAATAAGAATGTATCACTATTATAGAAACTCACCTCTTGGTCTGTGAAAATGTCAATGAAGTTGAAAAAGGAGAAAGAACCAGACTGGAGAATAAGCTCGCCCGTGTTCTCAAAACACTGTCCCGCCAAAACGAGCAGCTTGTGGCGAGCCACATCTGAAATCAACAAGCGAACCTGGAAACAGAGGAGAGTCTGACTTGAACACATTGCAAAAGTTATACTGTGGAAAGTGCAAGGATGCAGTTGATATATCTAATATTTCTCATTTTAGACTGTTGTAAAAGCATTAAAAGTTTGGTTAAAGCTTATCAAGACATATAGTTAAGTGAGTTTTAAAAACTCATTCAATTTGGGCCTGAATTATCTCTTGAAACAAGTGATCTAGATGGATAAGTATTTCTCTAAATACAATAAGCTTAACATTCTATAGACAGAAAATGTAAATATAGAAAAATATTAGATATTTAGACCAGATTTGAAATGTGTTCACAAGCCAAGATATATATTTTTTGCACTGTACACTACAATCAAAGCATGCCTCGAATTAGCTGCATTCTCATTTGCGTCATAGGTTTAAAAAAATCAAGAAAAATTGATTTCCTTTCACTCAGCAAAATTAGGCAAAAGTCCAGCTCAGTTTTTTACTCGTTTAAATTCTAACATTTCTTTTAGTATTTCCAGTTATGCTAACAGTTCTTCTCTGCAATCTGTTAGTTAGGCTTCACTTTGGACTAGTACACAGACCTGCCCGGACATCAGCTAATGAAAATGTAATCAATTTCATCTGTATAAAATACATTAGTTAATTAGTTCTACCTCCCTCTCTCTCTCTCTCTCCCTCGTCCTCTCTCTCCCTCTCTCTACTCTGCCATTGACTGTTCTGGGCAGCTAGCCAGGGTCAAACCTGCAGTCCTGTGTCATTAATGCAGCGCTGGACTGCAGATGGCCTGTAAAGGAGGGCGCTGGTCATGTCTATATTAAAGGGTGCATGACCCACTCTTTTTATTAATGTAAGAAACGACTTACTAGGCTAATTCTGGGACAGGCCTTTGACACATTACCAGTTTCCATAATTGCAATGAATAAATGAATCAGAAAACCTTAGAAAGCAGCACAATGAAAGTGAACAGACAGTATATTAACACGAGTTGGCTTCACCCCTTTCCAAAAAGCAACCAATGGAAAACGCAGTGCTGCATAATTAATAATAAACTTGCACCATTAGCTATCATAGGTACCATTGTCTTTTTGGCATCAATACTGGAAGGCAGGGGTCTAAGGCACCCCCCGCCCCCCCTTACCTGCTTTGTTGTATTTTGTTGAATTCTATTTTACACATAAGAAAGCTTTTAAAATAAGAGAGATACACCTTTTTTAGGCCTGAACCGGCTAAACAGCATTCTTATTCAATGTTACAGTATATTATACGGTTATGTGCACATTCTAACCGAGAATGATTGATAAAGAAAATTACCTCAGTGCTAACAGCCTCATCCGAGGGGTTGATCAGTACTACAGTCTCCAGCACACTGCTCTTGTGATGCAGAATCTTCTGTCCTGTACCCAACAAAAGCACAAGAAAGTAGATGGGTGTTACTTAGCCTCTGATTTTGGGTGTTTTAAACCAGAAATGACATTTTGTGTCTGTAGTTTATTTAGTAATTCGGTTTTGGAGATGCATCAGAACAACTGCATGTAACTGATATTGTAGTAATGAAAAAAGATTGATGCGTTTCTTTTACAAATACACACAGTATTTGTTTATTGTGAAAAGATGTTATAGTAGGGTATCATTTCTGCACTATTGTGTACTGGTTGTCTGAATTAAGCCTGTAAATGATCCATATCCTCATTTATGTCCTTTATAGTGGACATTTTTTACCTATATCTTCCTTAAGTATTTGGAGATCCCCATCAAGCCCTATAGTATTCTGTAGAGGAGATATTGGGCTTTCCAGTGATGGTGCTGTGAGGGCTTTGCATGCTGGGAACAAGGACTGCAATGCCAAGACATACATGAGGGGCACCAAATGCAAGATGTTCCTCTGCAGAACCAAAATGAAAACCAGGACTATCACAACTAAACTATCCAGAGGATGTTCCAAGACTTATAATTCACTGTTGAATTAAACTACATGTTTTGTTGTCCTTGCAAACAACAAGCAGCAGAAGAAATATACAGAATTTGATCAAATTGATCAAACTGAATGTGTTCTTTGGTTAGTATCATGTTTTTCCTTTTCTAAATTAAGTTCTATTTTCATATGTAAATCTACAGTGGACATGCTGAGAAATGAAAATAAAATATATATATAAAGAAATTTAAATTGTAAGTTTTAGATAAGAAATCCCACAAAAAAGAAATTGTAAGACACTTTTTTCCCTTAAAATTCTCTTAAAAATGCATATATAAGATAGAAGTCTACAGTAGAGTAATGTTTGTATATGATCCTCATGAATGATCAATGAATTCTCAGTTTTAAAGATGCAGTCTAGAGAAATGCCACACTAAGCATGTTTCATTAGGAAAGCCCACTACAATTAAAACAAACAATAACAAAGCATAGTGTATTGTTAAAATATTTTGACACCATGCAACTATCACTGACTACAGTGCAGATTAACACATCACATATGTAGCGGTCAGAACAGAAGCACTAGCAGACACATCCTATTAACCTCTTCTTTGACCCCAACAACATGCGTTCCGTCTTCCCTTCTCCGACAGAACAAAGCCGAGCCTCATTTAGAGCTTGGAATGGTCTTTCCTTTTCACCTCTATGTGGATAGATCCATCTAACTGCAAATTTAATTTAACTGTCCAGTAATGGAAGGGGTTTGTCAAGCAACATTAATATTAATCAACTGCAGGCAACTCTCTGCTCTGTCACTGAAGAACACACTTCAGGAACACCCCCCAGCACTGCTGAGGTCGGGGTCTTTTCCCTCAATATTCAATATACATGTTTATAGCTTAATGGCTTTGGGTTTCCCTCCTTGCACAATAGAAACAATAAAAACAGTAAAAAAAAAACATGCTGATCTACGGGGAGCTGGTTAATAAAGTCTGATGCTGTAGAACAGGGGTTTTACCCACAAAGGAACAATGTGGCTCCAACCAAGCAGGAGCTCAGTATACCAAACCAATCAGATGATTGGACCAGACTAAAAGAGTGCAACAAGGGAAGAGATACTTACTGATACAGAAATATAGTTATATTGTATTTCATCTGTGAATGGACTGAATGTTACAGAGTGTTAATCTCATCCCATCATCATCTGCTGCTATTTTGTTGCCTTTACTTTTATTCTTATTGCATTAACACTAAGTCACTTTCATAAACCACACAACTGATCTGGTACAGCACACAAAATCCTTCCTAACGGTGTAATGTCAGTGATGTCAGTGTTACCGTTATTTTGCTATAATGGCATAATGTTCTGCAATTGTGTTGGATTATTGTTGATTGCCTTTTTTTTTATTCTTTATTGTCTCATCTTTTATTCTTCTGTTGCACAGATAATGCTAGTGACGAAAGAAAACAATTCCCTTTGGGATAAATAAAGTTATTTGTTATACAGTAATCCCACACTTTTCGCAGGGGTTACATTCCGCATGTGCATGTAGTGAAAACCTGCATTGTTGTGTTTTGGTAAAATGCCTAAAAATGCCTATTTTTATAGTGTAAACCCTAAATATGCCCGCAAATATGCTCCAAGAACACTTTGTCATTTTAAACTCAGTTTAATGCAATACCTTTAAAAAATATATAAAGGTAAATAAATAATCAGAAAACTTTATTGCTTTAAAACCATTAGCATTAGCGGTTAGCATTAGCAGTATACAGTGAGTGAAAACAAAGACTCGTACACAAAAGAAATGTTGAAATAACTCTCTCTACCACATGTTTAGACAGGGCACAGCTTACTAATACCAAATGAACTGAAATAACCGTTGAAAATTATTATTAAAACAATAAAATACGAGGACAAGACACAGAGCAGCCATGCTACATGCTGCAGCAGCTTCTTCTTCTTGTTTTTATGGCAGTTGACAAGTTTTCATGGATAATATAGTTCGGTTCTCAGACAAATCCGTGAATGCTGATCCGGGGAAAACTCAGGGGTTCCACTTTCTTACCATTGGTTTTGTTATGTCATAAAAATGACCATACTGTAGACACTGTGATGGTCCCAAACATGATAAAACCCCTAACAGCCCCACTCCCATAACAGTTTATATGTGAAACTGATCAGTGCAGACAGTGTTGGTAAATAGTATTCGTTCTTTTGAAATGTAGGCACACATAGCCTATTGAAACAATACTACAAATGTTAGTTTATATTACTCACCCACATCTTGCATTATACATTTTAATGTATATCTGAAAGGGACACTGCAGCATGTTCCTTCAACACTGCAAATATTTTAGAGAAATATGAAGTAACATTGAATCAAATCTCTCATATTGTGGGTCTTAATGTGTGGGATGCTTTACAATGCTCTGTCCAGCACCATGTGTGTGAGTGTGTGTGTGTCTGGGTGGTTTGATCCTGCAGTGCAAGTAATTACAGTGTTATTTCACACCTGCTGAGTCATCATTAATCGTACTGGATTTTTTCTTCACCCCTCCCCACATCTCCAACACTGCTTTCCTCTTCTGTGTTCTGTTCTCTCTCAGTAAAACCATAGTATTTATCCTCCTAACATACTTTGCAAGCAAATCTTTGCTTCTTGTCATTACAACTCATTGCAATACAGCAATTCAAACATTCAAACACTGATTATTCTTTCAAGAAGTGCTTTTGTAAATAAGCTGTGTGAGTTCGACAAACTATTTTACAGTTAAGTAATCTTCACATAATATGTATTTCAATAAATATAATTTAATTTACTAGATAAAGGTCATTTCCAATGACACCACCTGCAAGGAAACTTTAATAGCATCTGTTCAACATGAGCCAAAAGAGTGAAGGTTTGTTTTTTGTATAGTTTACACAGAAATAACAATAAACAGCTTCGAGTTCCACAAGTGTTCTTTATACTCATGACTGCAGTCAGTAATTGCAGTCATTGCTCATGACCCAACCCTTTCCATATAATCTAGTCCTAGTGGCTGATGTTCAGACAGTTTGGTTAATCCTGTCCTCAAACACAATCACTAAAACTGGTGAATACAGGGGAGTTGAACCAGGAATGTTTGAACAAGGGAATCACCAAACACCGACCCATGTGCTGGACACGACCCTCCAGGACCTCAAGTACCCCTTCCTTACACCATGATACAGGACCCTCGCCTATAACACGAAGGACCAATGCTCCTCCAGACAGTCTTTTAACGAAAGGGCACTTTATAACTACATTGCAAAGAAAATGCAAAGTGTGTTTGGAGACACTCGAAAACTGATTTCATGGCCAAAAAAGTTTGTGTGGATTCAAACCAGTGCCTCTTCTGATTCTTTCCGTTTAGTGCCTGACGTTTTACTGCTGAACCACCGAGGCGGCATTGCCTTGCTGGCCAGTCATTTATGGTTAAAGGTGGCTGTAAACGGGTGGAGTGAACCAAAGCAATCATGGAGTTCATGAGCTGATTATTTGTAATTAAACCACAACCAGTCTTTTTTCTTTTAACTGACCTGAGCTTTAGTGTTTTGAAGTCTGTTCATTAGCCTTATATTGCGGTTTGCTCTGTAAAACTGCATTATCGTTCCATGTTTTGTCACTTTCTCTCTCCCCAAACATCCCCAAACAGAGACGACCCAACCACAAATATAATTTCATTTAAACCATCTGTGCTCGGGCCCTGATCAACCACTCAAAGATCTAAATACATGCTCACAATACTGGATAAAAATGGATGTTTTGACATTGGAAACATGCCAATATTTTAAAGACTGCAGAAGGAGAAAAGGTGGCAAAAAAGAAAAAAAGAAAAGCTGTAAAAGGAATAATAATGATTAAAATAATAGAAGAATGATAGTGTGATTGCAGAAGTAGTATAGTCATGTGTGAGGTGTAACTCTTGCACTTTATTCGCCTTTGAAATGGTAATGTTTAAGCTCTTCACTATGCAGGGTGTCACATGACTGATCAGGGTTCTCCTCAGTCTCTTTGTCTTTGTTCTTCTTTGTTGTTTTTTTTATTATTCATTTCATTTCACATCCTACCGCTGTTGCGTAACTGCACCAGTGAGTTTTCCCGTCCTCGTTCTTCTCTCTGATCAGAAGCTACTAAAGGCACAGCTCCTTTGGGGCAACCCTGCCGCATTAGGAGGATCTACAGGAGGGAGGGAGGATGAACAAGACTCAGGAAGACGAAGCAGTGCAGAGACAACTACAGCAGAGTGCACAAATCATCACTTCTCTGAGACTATTCATACCTTCCTCACCATCACCTGCTTCTCAGTTCTTACTTCTGTTTATATTTACATACTAAGTACATAGTTACATAACAAATTCTATTTACATTACTTTCTGTAATGAGTAGCTATAGCAGAATCATGCCACACTGAAGAGGTTTTTGAAAAGGTTTTTTCATCAAATTACATTTTGTTTTTAGTTGATTTTCTATGTACAAAATCAGTTCAGAGAACAACGATTGTATGGGACACAGATAAGTAGCCCGCCTCCTATACCGCTGCCACGCTAAATGAAACTGATTGAAATACTATTACAAAATACCGCATCAGCCAGGAAAACGTGAACACGGGCCAGGGGCGGCCTATTTCTATATGTATATTACAATAATCCCCAGCTTTTCGCGGTAGTTACGTTCCAAGAGCACCCGCGTACAGTGGAAAACCACATTGTGTTTTGGTAAAAAAAAATGCCTAAAGATGCCTATTTATATAGTGTAAACCCTAAATATGCTCCCAGAACACTTTAGAAAATGTAAAGGTAAATATATAATCATAATCAGAAAACTTTATTGCTTAAAAAAACGTTAGTATTAGTGGTTAGCATTAGCAGCGTGCAATCACTCATACACAAAAAAAACGTTGAAACAACTCTCTCTACCTACATGTTTAGACAGGGCACAGCTTACTAATACTAAATAAACTGAGATAACTGTTGAAAATTGCGGGGGGAGTTTAAAACGCTAAAATACAAGAACAAGACACGGAGCAGTCATGCTACATGCTGCTGCTTCTTTTGATGGCATGTATATATACACACTACTTTTCCTTTGTTTTTATTATGGGCTACATTGTAGATTAATATTGAAAACATCACCTGTTGCTCTGATGGCAGCTTTGCACACTCTTGGC
>JBBPCW010000084.1:9908146-9918863 GCA_037974425.1 Phenacogrammus interruptus | reverse complement strand
CCGAATGAACATTGAGACACTGAACCGCTTGAATTTCAATCCAAACAAACAGAAAACATGGGGTGTTCTCAAACTTTTGACCGGTAGTGTAAATAACTGACGAACTGATCTGGTGCATCTTAGCCAGTGTGATGTTGCATCAGTAGTTCAAGCAGAAAAGGGCAAACAAAAGGCCGAGGGGTGGTTCTAAGAAGTTCATGTGGAGTCTGTTGCTGTTGTCACTAAACCTTAGGACCAATGTAGTGACGATGCCAGCAAACCAAGCCAACATTTATCGAGACGTAGACACAGACCGTCACACAGAATCTCTGAGGGCTCACCGCAGTTCACCATGAAAACTTCACTGCACTGGAGCACATTCGTAAACACTGACCAGACGAAGCTTTCTGCGAGCAAAAGCCTGCAGAAAGAGGAACTCACGATATAAAGCATACCACCTCGCCTGTGAAACATGGTGGTATGGCCAAGCGTGGTTGCCAGTGGAACTGACTCGCTTGTCTTTTTGTGTTCAGAAAATCAAACAGCAGCATTTCCAAGGCCCGAATTTTCAGGCCACATGAATTGAAGACAATAACTCCCTCAAAATCAGCCTTGCAGAGTAAAACCATAGCATTTAACTAGCTTCCTGGTCTGAGCCAGCTTCCCGGGGTTTAGTCAGGGAACGTTTTTGAACGCCCTTATTAAGCTCAAGTACTCATTAATCACACTTGTAACTTTGAACACAAATTGTGTAAAGAAAATACACATTTCCCTGCTTGATGTCTACATTAATAAATGTAGTCATCATTAAATATTCCCAGTATTTTTAAGCCAATCATGCTGCTGCATATTCTGACAACGTCCTGCCACTGGCAGTCCTGGGATTAAAAAAAAAAACCCTTCTGAATGCAGGGGCAGTTCCTTAACCACCTGACCTACAGCTGATCCATGGTCATATTCCATTTATTCCAAAACTGAAACTGAAAGATTATCTGTATAGGCTTCTAAGCCATCTAAGTAGCGAATTCAGCTCCTGTAAGATGCCCACGCTGCCACATACACAGTCTGATATCCAGTAGATGGAAAACTCTGAAGCAGCCACACATGGGCGTAAAGTCATCGTGCCCATTGCCAAGGGTTGGCTAGAGGCTTATAAAGCCCCAACAGTCAGCAACAGTCTGTAGAACAGTGAAGCAATGGAACTGGTAGTGCCACTAGCAATCCTGGGATTCGAACCCAGGCCCTTCTGATCCCCAGGGCAATTCCCTCACCACCAGGCCTCCAGCTGCTCCATGGTCATACTCCAACTTATTTAAAGGGATTATTCACGTAAGTAGATTCAGCAACTGTTAGATTCCCAGCTGGTAGTTTAACGGTTAGGGTGTGCACCCTGCGATCAGGAAGTCGTGGGTTCGATTCCCAAGACTGCTAAGCACCTCTGAGGCACCGTCCCCACACACTGCTCCCCGGGTGCTGCGTACCTGGCTGCCTGCTGCTAGAATTTCATGCAGTTCACACTGTGTGCTGTGGTGTTTTCACGTATGACAGAGTGGTTGCTTTCAGTTTTTTCACATATTACTCACACACTGTCACTAACACAGTTTGATCTCCACTGCCATTAGATAAAGATGCTCTGAAGCAGCCAAACATGGTCCAAAAGTCACCATGCCTTGGCTATAGGCTTTTAAAGCCTCCCAGCACTGATCTGTGGAGCACTAAAGCAGAAGTAATGGAGCTCCATTCAATCAATACCTTTAGAATGAGTAGGAGTGGTCTTTGTGATCCAGAGCCAACATCATCAGATCAACATGACCTAATATTCTTTTGCCTGAATGTAATCAAATCCTGACAGATCTAGAAAAGCAAAGATGACTGCAGTAAAGGGGGTGGGGCAAACTCCTTATCAATGTAACTGATTTCAGAATGCGTCTACAAACTTATGGCCACGCACAGTGTTCGTTATTGGCAATATCAATTGGCACATCTAGTTCCTGTGGACGTGACGTGGTGTACCGACCTACATTCCATACCATACTCCTATACAGAGAGAGGGAGGGGGGATTATCACATTTATCCTCTCCCTGATACCTATATGGCCCATTTCTCCTGGGCTTTCTCAGGCTGAAAGCAGAAGTAAACAAAGAGACCCACCTCGTCTTCAATTAATGAGGGCGCGTGATTTTATCTCAGCCTAATTAAATGGATATCCAGCGTCAAGTCCCGCGTCTTCTCCTATTCAGAGCTCAGCTCTGGCGAGGTGTCTCCGTCCCACGGCAGAGAGGGCTTAAATATAGTCCTGCAGACGTCCTCGACCATGACAGAGGAGTAGGAAACACAGACACATCGATGGCAGGAAGTATCAGGTAGGTCTGTTTTCTTTTTTGACTGAAGTGGGCGTGAACTAATCACGCTCGCTGCTACTCTGACGCCCCGCCCATTGACGAGCCAGCAGCCAATAGCGAGCGAGTATGTAAATGTGACGCGGGTGTGCAGGTGCTTGGTCTCTTTGTTGTAGTAAAGACTAAGGGTGTGTGTGTGAGTGTGTGAGTGTGTTGGGGGACGCGGGGGGGGGCTTGAATATAAAAGAATAGGCCCGTTGTTTTATTCTACCCACTCTTGATTTGTAATGCACTACGTGGACAAAAGTATTGGGACACACCTGTTAGTAATTGAAAAATCTTTTTTTTTTTTTGGTTGACAAAAACCCCACAAATCACAAAAAATGCGCTTACATTTAATATTGAATAATTCCAAAATAAAAGTTGAAAAATGTTTATACATAAATATTTATGGACAAATGTATTGGGACACTCCATGGGCTATCATAATGAAAGCAAAAAAACATACACATCACCAGTCAACCCCTCCCCTACTCTCTTGGACAACTCAGACTTAAGTAACCACTTAAAATACTCTTTTTATACGACACATTCTGTCTCATGGTTTTTATGCTGCTACAACTGCACAATCAGATTTATTGTCATTCTGAAATTGCACATATTTATGTCCTGCATTTTCTTACACATTGTTTTCTTGCACATCTCTGCTGCTAAACTGGTCAAATACTGTACTTATCCTTAATGAAGCCATTGTCATTTTCACTATACGTTGCTTTGTCCTTGTCTCGTTTAGTGGTGGTGTTGTTCTTGTTCTGTTCTGCTCTTGTGTTGCACCATGGTCCTGGAGGAACATTTCATCTTTACTGTGTACTGTGTATATGGTAGAAATAACAATAAAAACCTACTTGACTCGACTAATGCTTCAGCATACCCAGGCATTTTGGACAACACCATGCTTCCAATGAGCCAGACCTTCTCGTCCACCATCAGTGTCTCACAAACTCCCACAGAAACTTCAAATAGGCCATCATTGTATATTGATGTAATATAGCTCTTGTGACCTTTTGCCCTATTTGTTGTTAAACAGTCTCTTCTTTTGCATGTTTATTTTTTCATACAGTTCAATAAAGAAATCAAAAATAGGTAAAAAGGTCTGATTTGTTTAGATCGCATTTGGAGTGCACATTCTATGAACATACAATGTATGTTCAAAAGTATTGGGACACATTTCTTTGTTATTGTATTCAGTAGTTTCGCCACAGGTGTATAAAATCTAGTAAACCAAGACATGCTCCATGCTTCCAACTTTGTGGACCCACTTTGTGGAAGAACCTTTTCTATTCCAGCATGACCGTGTCTCTGTGCACACAGCAAGCTCCATAAAGACCTCATAAATGCTCAATAGAATGGACACAAATTCCCACAGAAACTCCAAAATCTTGTGGAAAGTCTTCCAAGAAGAGTGGAAGCTGTAATAGCTGCAAAGGGGGACCGACTCCATATTAAAGTCTATGGATTTGAATGCAAGTCCCTGTAGGTGTATTGGTCAGACGTCCCAATACTTCTGTCCATATAGAGTATGTCACCTACTCTGTGAGGAATACATAGATCTGATGAGAGACTGCCATCTACTGGTCACATTTATTTTTCCTACAAAATGAGGCACATTCAAACGAGAGTCATCAGTAGTAGTAAAACGTTTATTGCTCAACACATCTTTGTACAAACCTCTCACAAAGTTCTTCTATAAGAAGAAAAACAACACAACAATGTTAAAAAAAAGGCAAGGGATACTCCGAAAGAAAATCTGAGCAACCGTTCCGATCGACTGGTCTACCACATGATAATGCTCTTGAGGTAGTAATCAACTGGGAGACAGCAAAATAAAAGGCTTCCCAAGCAGTCTTAAGACAAACTGGTTACAAAGTGAACAGTGGGGGGAAAAAATTAAGCACTGGTTTCACGAGACCAGACCGCATCGAGCTCTCGTTCATCCAGGAACAAGCGCCGAGTCGGTCGGAGAAACCAGGCCTGTACTCACTCCTCAACTCGTTCTGAACTCAGCTAGTTCTGAACTTCATTGATCCCCCTTGACTCTAGGAATACAGACTGTCCAATCAACTGTTAATAGTTCATTAATGTTCGGCTTAAATGAAAAGATAAAATCCCTCAGTGATGATGAAGTAACACACCAGTGAATGAAAGAATTTAAAAGTTCAACAGACGTTCGATTTGATCTTTACAACTCAGGAGAGGGCACGTTATCTTAGAAGATGCTGCGAACATCGATTTCAAAATAGTGAATTCGTTTCGAATTCGTCCAAAACACGTACGGACTCTCTGGAACAGACTCTACATATCCCTACATGATTGTCTAGGCTTGCTTTATTGTTTTGAGACTTGTAGAATCACATGAGCACACATTCATGAAGATACCATTGGAACACTATTTACATGCTAACTCTAAAACGAGGGACGATTTTTGTTTGAAATTCAAGAAAACGTGCGACGCGGCGGAAATATTCAAAGAATTTCCCTCGCAGTCGCCCTACAGTTACTGTCATTCGAGATAGGACTGCATTAACTATCAGTAGGGTCGGTGCTTTCACATTTCATCTTCATGAAAACGTGAAATAATCACAAAAGCTGAGGTTCTGTGGTAACTGAGGTCGTGAAGTCATTTACCATGATCAAAATGCGCATTAGCTCAGAGCAAGATAACGTCGGAGAGTTCCCTGGAGTAACGAGGGGGGCGAGCTCACCCACCAGAGCTAAAGAATGTTATACATTCTTCAAAATTCAACTCAAAGTGGGGCAGCTTTTCTGGCCGAAACAGGCGCAAGCGTTATTACTTATTACACAGAAGGAAACGATCTGTAGAGGCCCGTTTTCTCTCACATGTTTAACCCTTCAAATGAAACACTTGAGTAATCTGAGAGTGTGAATGTCCATGCAAAATTAGTGACCAAGCCAAACTCGTAGTGACCAAAAAATCGTATTATTGACAGTGCGGTCACGCATCGGTGCTTCTTACCAACACACAACTAGACTAAAGCCATAAATTCAATGATGCTGAAGCTCACGTTACAACAGGCCCATTAAATAACAACACATGCAAAAATTCTGCTCCTACTCTATTACATTACAGCCCTTTACAAAGGTCTCTATCTTTACATCCCTGTTGTGGTGTTAATTCTTAACTAACACATAATCTGAGGTTTGAATTTTTTTTTTTCTGCAACAATGAAGATGTATAAACTATTTAGATCCATTCACTTCTGATATTTACACCGGTGCATGTTTTGATGGTTCCTTACATCCATAAAACATATTCTAAAATATGTTACAGAATTATAATGGCACAATTTACAAAGAAAAAAAAAAATCCTAAGTTAAATTTGAAAAAAACACCAAAACGTATAAATAAACACTGGTGAGAAGAATTAATATCAGGTAAGAATTTCTTTTTTAATAGATACAAATGCCAAATAACCCTGATAATAATACAGACTTCAGTGTATAAAATGACTCGAAACACGTTTTTTTTTTTCCATTTGTGCTACACAAAGCACATCGTGACCAGCCAGACTATAGGCAGCTTTAAGGGTCCTTACGAAAGCCCATCAAAACATTGCTCATTCAAACTTGTGCGACTACGTTTGAGGTTCTTTAAGACGCTTCGAAAGCTATGGTTGAAAATATGCAACTTTTTAAAATCCTTTTGAAATATAGACTTGGTTGCTATGATACCATTTCATCAGAAAGAAGACGTGATCGTGGGTGAACCTGAATACCTGTAAGTGCTATAGGCTCCTTCAGCTTTAAAATTACAGCACTGGGTGAAAACCTAGGAAGCTTTTGTCTTCCTGTAGAACGTTAATGAAGTGAGGGAATACCAGGCTTTTTGCTCAGGCAGCCTCCCAAAGCCTTCTGAGATCAGTCAGTGGGCGAGTGGCAGCCGCCCTAAGACGAATGTTCTGCTCTTGTCCGACGGGCCTGGTGGGCCTTGGCACAAGTAGAGGTGTGGCGGTTGAAGCTATCCCTCCACATGAAGCGTTTCGAGCAGAGATTGCACTCATAGGGCTTGATGCCGGTGTGGATCTTCATGTGGCCCACCAGATGGTGCTTCATCTTGAAGCTCTTGCCACAAACAGCACAACCAAAGGGTCTCAGGCCCAAGTGCATGCTCATGTGGCGATCCCTCTGGCTCTTGTGAGTGAAGCTCTTGCCACACTGACATGGGTAGAGTTTATACACCACAGATGAGAACCCCGAATGGGGGGTCTGCTCTTTTGTGTCCCCACCTCCCTGGGAACCATCTTCTTCATCCTTAACTCCACCTGCGCTTCCATCTGGCTGCGCGTCATCCTTAGACATGGAAGGAGATCCTTCATCGCCATCCTGGGAGAAGCCTGCGATGGAGGTTCCATAGAAATCCAGGGGGTCTTCATAGGAGCAGTCGCCATCCAGGTTCTCATCGAAGCGCATCGCCAGCTTCTCCTCCAAGCTGTCCTCCATGGCCTCGGCTGAATGACTGGCCTGATCTGAGTCAGACGTGGGGTGAGAGTCAGCACCAAAAAGGCCGCCGCAATCTTCACGACTCGGCCTCTCAGATTTGACGTGCACCCTCTTTCTGTGACCCATAATGCTGGGAGGAACGTAAGCAGATCTGGAGCGCTGGGTTTCGGCAGCGTCCGGCTCCCCGCTTTCACTGCTCGACCTCTCGTGAGGAGAACAACTTGCACTCAGAGATGTGCCTGGTCCAGCTGCAGGGACGGAGACCCCATCCTCCAGCAGCTCCTCAACACCCAGCTCCTCTTTGGGACCACCTGTCCGGTCAGCTCTCTCGAACCCTCCATCCTCTTCGTTATCTACGCAATAACTATCTTCCCTAGGGGACGACCCCTGCTCAAAGCTCCCACCACCTGCCTTATTCCCGACCTCCAGCAGTTCAGTGCACTTGTCCACCACATGCCACATCTGCAGAAAGCTAGCAGCGGTCAGGAAAGCCACCACATCTCCAGAAGGTACTGAGAGAGCTCCTGTGTAACAGGACAACAGGAGCCTCTCGAACACACAGGGGTGCATGACATCAGGCAGGACCACACGGGCACTGTTCTTCAGGAGCACCTGGTCACAGAAGTAAGGGGAACTGGCTGCTAGCACGGCACGGTGGGCTCGAAACTGGTGTCCACCCAGAGACACGATGAGGTCACACAGCTGGCCCCTCTGCCGCTGCTGGTTCAGCTTCTTCAGGAGGGAGCAGGAGAAGTCTGGGAAATCAACATGGAAGGAGGCGGCCTCGTTCTCCATGGTCTAGCAGGGTTCAGATGCTCTGGAAGAGACAGCTGAGATTAACAACAGTTGTATGGCATTTTAACAACAGTTCAAGTATAGCAAAGTAAAGAGGCCCCTTAGAGTCACATCTCAGCACTCAGTGCGAAATTCTTTCTCCCCATTTAACCCATTCACAAAGTGAAGCTGTGGGCAGCCAGCAACACAGCGTCCAAGGAGCAACGTGTGTGGAGCAGTGTGTGGGAAGGGTACTGAGAAGCAGTCTGTGGGGGAGCTGTATTTGGGGAAAGCAGTGTGTGAAGGAGAAGTGTGTGTAGAGCAGTGTGTGAAAGAGAAGTGTGTGTAAGAGAAGTGTTTGTAGAGCAGTGTGTGAAGGAGAAGTGTGTGCAGAGCAGTATGTGAGGGAGAAGTGTGTATAGAGCAAAGTGTGAGGGAGAAGTATGTGTAGAGCAGTGTGCAGGGGAACAGTGTATGTGGGGGGTACCAGGAAGGACAGTGTATGTGGAGCAGTGTGAGTATATCTTGCCCAAGGGTACCTCAGTGGTGCCACTAGCAGTTATGGGATTCAAACCAACGACCTTCTGATCACAGGGGCAACTCCCTAAGCACCAGGCCACCAGCTGCCATCCGTTACAGACTCACTAAACCGCAGATATTAGTTTCGTGATGATTAAAAACACACATTATTTCCAATTAAGCTGAAATACCGCGAGAAGTCCTCACACCTGACACTTCACAGCTCGAGGCTAACCTGCTATCCTGCTAACGCACGCAGAGCGAAAAAATACAGCTTCCGGCTGAATTTCGGGCTACAGATTTAATGTCGCATCCGAGAGAACATCTAAAAGCTGCTCTTTTCCACCCGACCGAGCCCGAGAAAGCAGCGAGCTTACCGTTTTCACCATTTTTCTCCAAATTTCCTGACAGTCCTCCGCCGCGTCTCTTCCGAGTTCCACCGGATTTCGCACCTCCACGTCATCACGTCGCCGGGCATGGCGCACGAGAAATGTAAACAAACACGCCCCCTTTATAGGGTTGCCAGATTGACACACACTACACGCCGTTGTGTGCATGGACAAAAGTTTTGGGACAGACCTGTTTTCCAGGGTTTGGGGCCCTTGTTCCCAGTGAAGGGTAAGCTTAATGCTTCAGCAGACCAAGACATTTTGGACAACACAATGCTTCCAACTTTGTGGACCCAGTTTGGGGAAGAACCTTTTCTATTCCAGCATGGCTGTGCCCTACTGAAATTTTTCTCTATACTAACTTCTCTATACTAAGTACCCGAGTCTGACATTTCCCTTTTCTTCTTCACAATTAAGGCTTTGAAAACCTCTGGAACAGCAAAGATATGATAAAATAAGATAACCCTTCATTAGTTCCAAAAGGTATTTGGCATTGGTACAACAGATAGAACAGAAGAACAAAGTAAAAGCAGCATAAAATATATATGGACAAACGTATTGGGTCACACACCTTAATGCCTCTGCAGACCTAAACGTTATTAACCAGTGCACAAAGCAAGCTCCATAAAGACATGGTTGGATGAGTTTAGTGTGGATGGCTGGCGGCACAGAGCCCTGACCCCAACCCAATCCAGCACCTTTGGGATGAACTGGAATTTAGATTGTGAGCCAGAACTTCTCGTCCAACATCAGTGTCTGAATTCATAAACGCTCTACAGAATAAATGGGCACACATTAAGATAAGATCAGATCACATAAACCTAGTACCACAAATGGGAAATTTGCATTTTCACAGCAGAAAGTGGACAGAAACAACGAGCAGCAAACATTAAAAACACAGTAGAATTAAAATACAAATGTGCACTATGTGTATTGTAAAAATGTAGACTTGTAAACTTTATGTAAAATTAGATAAGAATGTACAGTGCACATATGTAAGGCAGCAAAAGCAGAACATGGCGGTAAGGTAGGCTACTTAAAATCAAGCTGTTTGTTTCACCAATTGACCAGGAGCCGCCACTTATGTGAATATAAAAATAAATATAAGAACGCCGTGAAATACACACGCACACACAAAAAAAATTAACACAGAAACTCCAAAAATAGCTGATGGCCGTGTAGGGACTTGCCCCTGCGATCTGTAGATCGTGAGTTCGAGTCCCAGGACTGCTAGTGGCACCTCTGAGGTACACTTGAGCAAGGCGCCGTCCCCACACCTCTCCCTGGGTGCTGGCTGCCCGCTGAATGGGTTAAAGGCAGCGAATACTTCTTTGCTGTTCACGTACAACAAATGGACACTTTACACTTTACAAAATCTTGTGGAAAGAAGCGGAAGCCGTTATCGCTTCAAAGGGGGCACCAGCTGAGCTCCATATTAAAGTCTGTAGATTTGAATGCAGTGGCATTAAAGTCCGTATTGGTGTAATGGTCAGGCGTCCCAATACTTTTGTCCATACAGTGTGTATGTGTATATAAACGTGTTTAGTTTTTGGTTAAATATATACAAACATTCCTACTGTAGCCTATGTATACACACCACTTGTCGCTCATGTGTCTTAAAATTAAAAGTCTTCATTCTCTGTATGTCCAACAGGTGGAGCTCCAAGATAACAGTGATCTTACGCTGCTTGGAATGCTTTATTCATTACAGGGCCACTTCTTTTTGACTACATCATCACTGTTGGGCTGTCTAGGTTTAGCTGTGTGTTAATATTTTCAATAGTGTCTTTCCAGAGCTACTGTCTGTGTACTGGACAGTAATTACAGATCTGTTGTCACCTCCCCCCTCCTCCTGGGTCACCATGCGAGAGAATAAAGATCTAAACTTCTCTCCTTTAGTCATGCAGATTCTTTAAGACAGAATTCAGGGTGGAATTTGCGGCTGAATGCCAAGTACTGACACACATTTTAAAGGAATGCCTACAACCTCTCCATCAGTCTTAACTGCATTTTCTATTCTTTCCTTTTTCAGAAAGACTCCTGTACTTCTACCCTCCTGCAAGTTTAGGTAAGAAAGGATTTCTCTTGTGTTCCCCTTCTGAGCTGACCCATCAGAGACTCAAGCCTACACACACACACACACACACACACACACACACACACACACACACACACACACACACACACACACACACACAC
>JBBPCW010000084.1:9814640-9825044 GCA_037974425.1 Phenacogrammus interruptus | reverse complement strand
AGAGCGCCGGTTCTGTTACTGTACTTTAACACCGACTTGCAGGTTCTGCAGCTCTCCGTGCTGTTTGTGTGTCTAGAATGAAGGATCTCCACACATGTGATGTATGTCTGTCTTCTCTGTTGCATGTCTTTCGTCTTGTTGTGATCTCGTGTTTAGATTCCCATCGCGCCAACGGGACCGCCCCTTTTATGAAGGGACTATAATAATTGGTTAAACCAAGGAATGCGTGTCAGTGTAAGCCAATCAGAGGCAGAGATTGCATTGTGTACACAAGCGAGGGCAGAAAAAGGAAAAAACATGACTAGTCGACTTCTCACAGGGGGCGTCGATTCGTGCCAAATAGTCGACTTTTGTGTTAATGCACTAGTTTGAAACCACATATGATCGAGAAGTTGTGCTGCTATGATGCACATGATCTACTGTACACAGTTAATTCACTTTAAGCTTAACTTAATATAAAAATGGGCCTTTAAACCAAGTTAGTTCATGAAACTTTGCATATAAAAAAAATGTTTTATAGTACATTTCCATTAATATAAATTTTGCTTATCTGTAAAACTGTCAGTGAAATTGTTAGAGACCCTCACAGATCAGAGACCTTTCCTGATCCTCCATTTAAAATGGGTCTGAACTAAGATCAGGATCATAGACTGAAGACGGACATTTGATAAAGTGGATGAATGATCGACTAGCAGCAAGTGTGAAGAGAACATTTGGATGCTTTATTGTTTTTTTTTGTTTTTTTAGCAACGATCAGCAAACTTAATCTTACATTTTTTTAGGCCTCTTAAGTATATTTTACAGTCGTTTTGCATGGGGACATATAAACACATACAAAGGTTTCTCTCTATACCAGTCCTCTTGAACAGTTTATTATGGAACCCAGTGATGCCAATAGAAAAAATATAAATCATAGATACATTAGAGTCTCATCTTTTTTATGCAACATCCTCTCTTTTGTTCTAAACACTTGACACAATGATTTTATATACTATATATACTATATATTTATATAATCTTTACCTATATTGCACATCCTCTATAATTATTGAGACAGTAGAGTCAAAAATCTTTTTTCAGTCTCTTTGAATTAAAGATAAAAATATGAATATGAGGTACATCACTCTTTATCTTTGGACATTGCTGGGCATATTGCTGCCCAATAATACCCATAATTAAAGATGTGGTTTTTTTATATATATATATGATTTTATCTTTAATTTTGACTTTCCTGTCCCAATGCTTTGGGGGGTGTGCTGTACTTTTGCCAGTTTCTTTTCAGTATAGTATCAAATAATCAAGCAGGTTATCATAATCACATTTGTTGATAGAAAAAAATACATGCAATCATTTCTTTCGTTACCCTTTTATGCTCTGCAAAAAAAAACTTTTGGACCATGTGCTTTAATTATTTTCAGGTAAATTAGTCAAAAATTAGCCAAGAAAATCAAATTTAGTAATTTTTCCTTTATTCCAGGTATGGTCCAATAAACTACACTCTTCCTAAAAGGTTCGGATCTTGGGATGTTTAGCTTAAGGAAAAAACTTTCATTGGAATTGAGCCATTACCACTGTGTGGAGGTTCTTAAAACTGTAGAAGAGTTCTTCAAACCGATGCATTTAATTTAAAAAAAATGATTCTTTAAACCACACTCGTTCATGTTTAGCAAGCTGACTCTTCTCCACAAGGGGGAGCTTTTGGTGCTTTGCATCAATGACACTAAGTGTCCTTGCGAAAAAAAGTAAATGAATTGAATAAAAAAGTAACTTTAATTGAAAAGTGTTATTAATGAAACATAATCTGGAGTAGTGGCCCTAATGCCAAGAATATGGCATAATGAACTACCATTCATTATTCATTTCTTTAATTAAATGAAGTGATTCAAGTGCTTTATGATATTATCTTGTTTAGAAACGTGCTATAACCAAAAAACAAAGAACTTATTTATTTAATTCATTTGGTCTTCACTGCCTGCATCGTACGACCAGTGAAATCAAACCTTGTTTGTTTATTGGATGCACACGAGGCAACTGAAAAATCATGTAAATTTGATTTTTTTTCTTTGTTTTTTTGAGTCAATTTAAAGTATTTGTTCAAGACTAACAGGAGTTGTGCTAAGATACACTTACAAATGAACAGACAGTCTAAATGACAAAACTGCTAAATATTATCATTGGGCAAGAATGTCATTATGGTTCTTAGTTATGAACCTAAAAAGGTCACTAAAACATTGATAATATGATCTCATTCAATCTTAAGGAAGTGTTAACGAACGTTATAAATATATATGTTTTCTAAAGTGGCCGATACAACAGGTGACCTCTGGTTTATGCTCTGTGACAAGTTAAGTGCCACTGAATCTGAAAATATCAGTGAAATTCTAAGTAATAAAATAAAACATTAATAAGGTAAAGGTCACAGTGAATGCACTGTACAATAAAACATTTTACATTTTACAACTTCTGAATTTTTAGATTATCTGTAGTTGTAGGGCAATTAATAACAGACATGCCCTTCCATTGGAGATATGAACTACATATTTTAACATCAGCGAATTTCTTCTTTTTTTGCTTATTGAATGACTTTTCTAATGTTTATGGTCCTACAGAGCATCCCACTGTACACGAGTATCAGTGGCAGCTACAGGCACCAATTAGGCTAAAGATACAGTCCAGTGCAGAAGTTGGTGAAAACTTGTCTTTTGTTGAATGAAGTGAAAATTGGTTCCTCATCCTCTGCAGGAAGCAAACTATTTCAGCACACGTTTTTGCTGAGTTTGACATATTGAACAAAATATATATAGAAACATATAAAACATGTCAATTTCCTCTACCCCCGCTATTAAATTCAGAAAATAAACAGCAACTGTGCATTAAAATGTTTGTTTACTACAGCGGATGTGGAGTTCAGGCCCAGTCAGGCCCACAACTTTGCCTAAGACAATTTGTTCTTTTTTTTTTTCTTCATACAGACTAAACTGGGACAATCAAATTACGGCAAATTCAGTACAAGGCTGGCGAAAACTATCAGTAAAACTCGGTGACTAGTTAACTACTGTGTGCTCCATATGAACGTACTGCACTAATAAGTCTACAATATAACTAAACAAAGTGTCATTTACTGAGATCTTAATCTTTTGTGGAAATCTCAACACAAAAAGAAATTGCTGGTCTCTATCCAAGAATCGGGGTAAAACATAGATGTATATTCTTTCCCACGTGTGCTAAATAACATACCATATAGCTACGGAGGCGCACTTCAATCACATAACTCTAGATACGAAACTATAGCAGCTGTTCAAAACATGCCCATCATAATCATAACAATATATCTGATGTATCTCCAGGTCGAGGGATTACAAGGGCATCATATTCAGGACAAGCAGAACAGATTCAGTTCACAGTGTTTCAAATAGAACAGCACAGGTATCATACCTAAGGTACGGCACAACCGATACCAAACGACCAATATTTTTGAGTTAAAATCACCTTCAGGTTCGTTATTGCTCAAGTCGTTCTATCAAGTGTACATATAAGCACCGATGACGGAATTTGGTCGATTTTGTTACATAATTCATTTAGTGTGGTAGTCCAGGAAACCCCATGCTCTTGTTATCTTTTGGTTTTCATCATCTGACACACCTCACTCAACGTTTTCTTAAATATCTGATGAAGATCAGGTGTGCTAAAGGAAAAAAACGCAAGAATACCAATAGCATAGAAGACCCACGGCTGGCACTCAAAACCACTTTTTGCTCAAAAGCTTAACTGCACTGTATTTTAAGTCCAAACCAATCAAAATAGTCCAGTCTTCCATTCTTTCTGAATATTTTAAGCCACAAATTGTATACTGTCCTTTTTGCTTCATAATTGTGCCACTCTTTAAAAAGTCCATATTCCTATGTAATATAAATATAGTATAATATAATATAATATTATATAATATAATATAATATAATATGCGTTATTTTTTGTACTCAAACTATATTTTGAGGGAGGATGTTGATATGCTTGCATAGAACAAAATTTTCTTTGAATCAAATACATAATAGACATTGCTTTGAAGTCATCTGCCAAAATAAATATGGATATCTTGATACATATATTTCAATTTTTTTCTTTTCGTATGTGAATTGGAAATGAAAGGAATATCAAGAAGGAGAGTAGTGCTGACAAAGACTGGATAAATACAATAAAAAGCAAAAATAACCGGCTTCTCATTATAACAACAAATAATACTGGCCTTGGAGACATGAATCTTTTTCAATAACAAAATACATAACTATAAACATTTATAATAAATATGCTTGATATATAGATATGTACTGTATAACAATATATATGTATATCTGTTTTTATACATATATATGTACATAAAAAAGGTGCACTTGTTTAAATAATGTCATCTAGTAGATGCGGGGTGGCTACCCAGTCCAAAGTCCGTGGCTCAGAAGCTGCCATTATCATGCACATGAACTGCTTGCCAGTTCTCTTGTCAATGGGGTAAATAGTGGTGGGGGTAAATCTTCTGTTGCTCTCCACAAATTCACATAGTTTCTGGTACACATGGGGGTACTCGTGGCGAAGAAACACTCCACGAATCCTTAGCTCACGCTGAATGTTGATGAAACAAATCTCCCTGGCTTTTCTCCCTTCCTCGCCTTCCTTGTCAATGTCAGCGGTGCCTGGTGGCGGAGTGAGGATTAGCGTCTCCATGTCACTCTCTTTCCTATGAACCTTCCTCTCTGGGCTGTAGGAAGCTAAAGCAACCTTGGCGTATTTCCTGACGGTTGGGGTTTGGACCCTTGGTGATGGTCCGTCAGGCACTTGTTCACCGACAGCTATGGATACATTCAAGAGGAAACATTCATTGGGGTCATATTCCTTACCAGCCTCCTGAAGCTCCTTACAGTACTCCCCGAGATTATCCCTGAAACCATCTAATTCACGTAAGGACAGGTACGTTGGAGACATGAGGAGGCTTTCCAGACCAAACTGAAGGAAGTTTGTGGAAGATCCTGGGTTTGGAAATCCCAAAAACAGGACTCCTCTTCCTCGCGACAAGTATCCCACTTTGGCTATACGCGAGAAAGCTTTGTGAACCTCTGCAGTTTCCCGACAGTGCTTGATGATGTGGCGACACACACTGCCGATACGTCCATAGAGACAACTCTCTTTGTGGATATCCCAGTCTTCTCTGCGGCAGTTGCGGGAGCAGTAGTATGTGTAGCAGCTGTGG
The DNA here is from genome assembly GCA_037974425.1 of Phenacogrammus interruptus. Classification (NCBI taxonomy): domain Eukaryota; kingdom Metazoa; phylum Chordata; class Actinopteri; order Characiformes; family Alestidae; genus Phenacogrammus; species Phenacogrammus interruptus. Next base: position 9,819,805 of record JBBPCW010000084.1, on the reverse strand, counting down.
CAGGATTTAAAGTAGAGGCAAGCATTAAACAATGTCTCTGTACGGCGGCATTTATTGTTGGAACACATCATTGTGTCATCCTCATCTGGGCTCTGGTCAGGGGAGCACTCTTCGGTACTTCGAAGTCCATCACAACTCTCTGTGTCCCTTAGGGAGTCAGGATCTATTTTTATGGAAGTAGGCTGTTTGTCGAGGGGCATGCTACCTTCAGATCCTGCCTTTGAGTCTTTTCTTCCTGATGATACTGCCTCTTCTTCATCAATAAGCTTCTTGAGTTGATCAAGCAGATCTTCACTGGGCCTTCTACTTTCAGGTGGTTTGTAATCAATTACCAGGTCAGCTAAAAGCTCATCAAGTTGCTCTAAGCTTTGTTGGAGTGAGGTGCTGTGGTGTGCCTTTTCTTTAGTTGATTCCATAGATAAGGATCGTGTTTCATGAGTAGCATCTTCATCTGGGGCTCTTTGAGAATCCAACGCATCCCAACTGGCAGAGCGTGCTTCTGCTTTACAACCCTTGCCAGGTTTCATATCATTGTCTGTGATTGTGATCTCAGGGGTGATAACCCATTGTTTATTTGAGGTGCTCCTAGCATCAGTTGGGCTTTTGTCAATCAGTGAATTCTCAGATAATGACAGAGCTGCATAGCGTCTAGGTGAACTTGAAAGGTTAACAACAATAGGTTTTGGCCGGTCATTTGTAGACAAAGTTTGTTTCCCCTGACAAAGGAGATTCTCATCGCTTTTTCCACGAGGCACCGGCTGTTCCCTCTCTACGTTTGTGTTGAGGATGTTATCCCAAGACCTTGAGTATGGCTTTGGGTCGGTTACTTGCCTTGTTGGCTCCATACATGGATTTGTGTACCAAGGTGCAAGCACGGGCTCCTGTCTAACTCTTGTGGGTGTAACCTGGGAGGTGTATGAAGACTGATAGTGGGAAGAATAGCCAGACACGTCTGAGCCATACCAGTCATCTGACTGTGGCTGAACCACTCGAGCATGACGCCTGCCCTCTGTGTAGTATGCCCGTGCTGGAAGGTGATGTTCCATTGGTGGCACATAGGAATCACCCACATAATAAATCCTAGGGGGAGCTGTTTGTATCTGATATGTCCTTGGGTCATCGCCATAAAATGTTCGAGTTGGAGGCGTCTGAATTATGTATGGTCCTGGTTGATTTGCACCATAGGACTTTGGATATACAGGTGCAGGATATTGATAGTCTACTTCTGTAAAATATGGTCTGGCAGGTATGGCATGCACCATGTGTGTCCTTGGATCTTGAACATAGTGTACTTTGGGAGAATAAGTTTGGCTCGGAATGCTGAAACGGTCATCCTGATAGTAAGTCCTTGTAGGAGCCGAAGATCCGTATTTCCCCAAATCCTCTGCATAGAAGAATTTAGTTGGCACATTGGGGCTTGAGTGAGCCCTTCGTTCCCTACCATAGCGTTCCTTTGACTCTCGTTGAGAAGGCATCCTTTGAACTGGGGTGTCCATTGGCAGCATGTAACTGTTTGGCATACTTTGGGAATACTGGTAAGTAGGCCTGTATTCACCTGTGAAGGATTCAGTGGGCGTTGGTGTTCTGGAGCTGGAATAGTGACGAGGTACTGTAAGACTCCGACTGCCGCTACTGGGATACTTCTGCCAGGGTATTTCTACCCTTGGAGTGGATGACTTTTGTCCACGTTGCTGCAAAGCTGCTTCATCAGGCTTAATGTCCACCCTACATCGGACATGAGGGCTAGCAGTAGGTTTATCAGGCCTGCCCTCATCCAAACCATCAGACACATAGACAGGAGAGTATCTGCTAGTGTCGGTCCTCTGTGGCTGTAGTTTGATGGGATGTACCTCATGGATTAGTGCCCGAGTTGCTGCATAAGAGGACTCTCTTCTTGGAGACACCTCAGGCCTCCATTGAGGCTGTCTTGGAGACCTCTGTGCTTCCCTACCCCTTCTTGACACTGGAGGGGAACCATCAATAGACACAGGAGTGAGATTGGTCTGGGCTCGGGGAGCACTTCTTGATCTGGTTCTCCTCTTATGTTCTGTCACAGCAACCTCACCGGTCATTTCAGTTGTCAAAGGCTGAGGGGTCAGTCTAAAGTTGTATAGGTCTGGGGAAGAAAAGCGGTGGACTCCGTGCCCTTGTTGGTGGGCTAAGGCATTCCAGGCAACTTCTGGGTGGGCTGCATATCTGTCAGCCCTTCTATATGGGTAGTCCATTTCGATTGTGTTGTATTTGGCTGGAGACTTGGTACTAAATATATGGCAGTGCCTTTTTTTGTTCTGCGTGTCCTCCAGTGTGCTAATGCATGTGGAATCACATTGTTTAGAGGAATAGTCAGACTTGGTGTGGTTAGCGAGGCAGTTCACTTGAACAGCTTGATACACAGTAGATTCCAGTATGTTGGGTGGATCTGTGCGTGTCATTTTAAAATAACTCCTTCTGTTTCCTCCATAAAATCATTTTCAGGTTAACATACCCTGTAAAACAAAAAGAAAACAAGGGTTAATTTGATGTTATAAATATTGTAATTTTTTTTAACAATAACAACAATAGTAATAAATAGATACCTGAAATATCATTAGTAGAAATAGGTCAAATTCATTTTTACATGACCACATTCCAACATCTCTATATCCCTTTGAAGACAACAGGCCTATGATTGCCTGTCTTGTAGGGTGTCTAATTTAAAAGATCAAAATTCTGAACAAAATTAGAATGAGGAACTATAATGACTATTCAGTTCTACATCACGTTCCACACCTTCCAACTCTATTTTCACCATTAAAATGTTCCAGTTAATAATTAAACTAGAGTTGGAAGGTGGGGAGTGGGATGCATGAAATGAATGGGTTGTTCATTTGCATTGGTTTAACACTATAAACAAGGCAGTCATAATCATAGTCACATGTTTACAATGCATTCTGTCACATTCTGTATTGCAGTGTCATTATATTGCGATGCATTGTTACACCCCTACTGAATAGTATTCCTGGGAAGCACTGAGCAAATCAATGAGCAGCAAACTAACAAAAGCAATACCAAAGTGGAAAAGCACAGTTACCCTTGAACCAAGGGTATCCTTGAAGCTGAACAAGATCTACAGGGATGCAATTGTGGAGGCGCTGCGACCACTGATTGCATCTATGTATAAATATATATACAATGTTATATACGCTCATTAGAGCAGAGATTGTTGCACTAATGTGTTACGCCGATGGTCCTATTTGGAAATCACATGATTTTAATGTCTAGGTTCATGTAAACATTGCAATCACATTATGAAAACAATGTTTAATTACTGGAAATCCTGAATGTCTTATGTTATTATTCAGATACAATTTAAATCCACTGCCCTCCTGGTGCCCTTCAAGTGTAGGCTACAACTGTAAGAGCTAAAACAAAAATGTTGCTTCCATCTTTCCCACTGATCCAGTCTAGCTACGTTAGAAATGCCATTGCATAGATACCAAGAGTGGCACCATTAGTCCAATACTGATCAGTCAGAAACCGGTTCCAATGTTGTACCAGTTCTCAATATGCATCCCAATGCATGTTTAAGAGAATCACTTTGCCTTAAGAGTCCTTCCTTATAGAAAAAACTAACACTCACAGCTGAAACCTGAGGAGTGCACTCAACAAACAACTGATGTATTAATTGGCATGCTTCTGTATGGGCTTATTGCATATATGATATGACAGGACTAGTGGATATTGAATAACACAAGTGGTTGCCATCAGATATAAGAATTTATGTTATAGGGTTATGCAATGAGCAGAAAAAAGTACTGACATTTCTATTGAGTTCTCCCCTAAGAATAATACAGTATATTGATAAGCCTAAGACCTACTCTACGTGAAGAGCTACACCTCATAAAGTCATGTTCAGGAGATTAAGGAATTCTAGACTAAATGTCATACATTATATTTCATGACAATCTGACACTATACATGTTACAAGACTAAAAAAATACAAATGCACATGAACACCATTTGGCTGATTGAAATCAGAATGCAGGATCTGTATTCTTTAAGTGTTTCTATCACACTTTATTGGCAAAAGTATTGGGACACCTGTCCATTACACCAAATGTAATGATATTGAATTCAGATACATAGACTTTAATATGGAGTTGGTCCCCCGTTGCAGCTATAACAGCTTCCACTCTTCTTGGAAGACTTTCCACAAGATTTCTGAGTGTTTTGTGGGAATTTGTGTCCATTCATTCTGTAGAGCATTTATGAGGTCAGACACTGATGTTGGACGAGAATGTCTGGATCACAATCTCTGTTCCAGTTCACAGAAAGTTGTTGTTTTGGTTACTCCTCTTTCTCTTAGTAAAATCAACACAGGTTTCAGTGTTTTCGGTTCAGCATTTTGTTCCTTAAAACTCATTTTACATGTTTGAATGGTTTGGAACTGTCACCCTTGTAAAAAAAAAAAGCAATTGCCTCCTAAAGTTAGCTGTACAACCCTCAGCAGCATCTGCAGTCTAACATTGTCCTATATCTGTAGATCAGATTCCCCTATCACTGTGGAGCAGTTGAGTGCTTTAATTCAGCTACACCAGAAGGCGTTTAAGCCTGTATTGCCAGTGAACTGTAGGTCCTGCTTCTGCAAGTCAATATGATTCAAGTCAGTTCCTCAACTCGGCCACTCCAAAACCTTAATTTTGCCTCTGTTTAGTTATTGAGAGAACTTGCTTTTGTGCTTTAGGTCATTGTCTTGCTGCATAACCCAATTATGCCTGAGTTTCAGATCTGGTAGAAAGCAGATTTCATGAGCTTTGGCAAATAGCGCAGGCCCTGAAGCAGAAAAGCTTCCCATCACACTACCACCATGTTTCCCTGCTGGTGTGATGTTTTAGCTTAATGCCAGATGTAACAGGACCCTTGTGTTCCATGAGGTTCCAGCCCACAGAACATTATTCCAAAAAGTAGCCAAGCTGTTTTTCAGCAACTATGAGATGAATCTTATGTTCCTCTTGGGGTGTACTCACACTATGCACGGTTGCCCTGAACCGGCCCGAGTACAATTGTCTCCCTCCCCCTCTGGCCCGCACTCACATTAGATTTCTGCAGTCGTGCCGGAGCACGCTTACGTCATTATGTTGCTATGGTTTCAGGATAAACAGGAAGAGCGGCGCTCTCGCTGAACG
>JBBPCW010000084.1:9800205-9814540 GCA_037974425.1 Phenacogrammus interruptus | reverse complement strand
AAGCGACTTCCATTCCCTACTTACAGGGGGCAGTCTCTCCCTGGAGCAACTTGGGGTTAAGGGTCTTGCTCAGGGACACAGTTGTGTGTCAGACGCTGTCTTTGTTTTCGCGTTACTTGTGCTTGTTTTGATTCCTAGTCATGCCCCTGTTCCACATGCTTATTTTTGTCTGATGCTCTGCCCCTGTTTAATATCTGCACCTGTTTGCTTGTAAGCCCTGTATTCCAGAGAGTCTCTCATTTGCTACTGCCACACACACACACACTCACTAACTGGACAAAAGTATTGGGACAAGTCTGTTCTTTAGGTACTTCTCTCATCCAGCATCAGTGCCTGAGCTCATAAATGCTCTGAAGAATGAATGGACAAAATTCCCACAGGAACTGCAAAATCTTGTGGAAAGCCTTTCAAGAAGAGCGGAAGCTGTTAGAAGCGAACCAACTCTGTATTATGGAGTTGGTCTATGGATTTGAATGCAATATCATCCCTATTGGTGTAATGATCAGGTGTCCCAGTACTTTTGTCCATACAGTGTGGTCACACCTAGGGGCAATTTAGCATCTCCAGTTTGGATGACATGCAAATCTTGGGACTGGGGACGGAAACCCAGGAGTAAGACCAGAATTCCCTATAAGGCAATGAGTCGAATCAGGTCTTTTGGGGAGTAGGAAAAATGAAAAAAATTTGTGGGTCAATGGGGGACTCCAGTATTAAAAAGCTGGAAGACATGGGTCTAAATAATATAAATGACTATTAGATGCAGTACAAGCACAGATACATGAAACATGCCTTTGTCATAGTCATGCCTGTGAACTCGTGTTCACTGGGACGGTTCCCACCTGCGACCACCTGGGGTCGCATCTTACCCACGGACTGCTTATCCTTTTACTGACTCTGTAGTCACCTGTAAATAATCACTCTGCTGATCACTCCTCTCACCTGTCTCTGTTTCCTAATCACTATCTGTGTTCCCCATTGGTCCTTAGTCCTGTGTTCCCCTGTACTTATAGTTGCCTTCTCCTGTTGTATCTCGCGCCAGCATACCATCACATTGTGTATCCCTTACCTCTGTTCTGTAAGCCTTTTGTTCCCATTAAAACCTCATCTGTGTTGTATGGAAGTCTGCTCTGGTGCTCTCCTTCAGTTATACTACAGACAGGACTGGATCGTGACAGCCTTGATGTGACCACAAGATGTGTCTGAACTTATTAAACTCAAGCTTATCATGCAAACTGACCCTCCTCATCCACTTACTGTGCACTTGCAAAATTAGGGAAATGTTAGAGTTGTCAGCAACAGAAAATTCAAATTCTTCGAATTTTAATTATTTATTTATTTATTTATTTTACCAAAAAAGACTGTCCTGTGATAAACTGGGGTCCAATTTTCTGTTTATTTCTCTAGGGAGAGAAATAAACAAAGGGTGGGCTATCTTGTTGCTCTGCTGACTCTCTGCTTACAGAAAATGACATCCCATTTGGGTGAGTAGGGGCCCGGCACTTGTCTTACCTGTGGTAAAAGAGACAGTAGCAGGAGCACTCTTTTGGTCGTCTTTTACGGCATGTACAGACACTGTGTACTGAGTGGCAGGCTCCAGATTATTCACCTCAAACTCTGCAGTGTTGCCAGAGACCTGTTCTGTCACTGGTGCCACTGTGAAGAAAGCAGATATTCTTTACACTGACCATATGAGACCTATCCACACACAAATGAATATTCAGAAGTCTATATGATAATCAAAAGAATAAAAGCGTGGACATAAGACCAACCTGTATCTGCACTGTAGGTGATGACGTATCCATCCACAGTGGCGACCGCAGGTTGCCACAGCAGCAGGGCTTCTGTATCTGTGACATTGGCCGCAGTGAGACTCTGTGGCATGTCCAAAGCTGCAAGCGAGGGAAACAAAATCAGTGTCAAGAGCAAATAGCAGGTGATTCACAAGATTGTATCAAAATACAATGTTTGGTCGCTCTCTGGGACCCCACCAGCAATAAACATAAAACACAATATGCACAAATGCAGTGGGCGTATAACAGTAAAGACAAATTTAACTAAATACAGGAAATGGGAACGTTATAGTGAGAAATGTATAATTTATATTCCTGTGACATTCTAGTTTTTACTTTAAAATAATCAAAAGTGTAGTCTCCAGTCTAATAAAGTGGTCAGTGTTAATTAGGGCTCATGGTATAAACCGCAACGGTATGATAGCTAGTTAGATTTTTGCCTATTGGTCCCATAGCCACTTGCTAACTCCTGGATCCAGTCACCATTTTCACCAAGAATTCAGTTCTAAGGTGAGAAAAGAGTTAGACAGTTTTCTTGGGATTCAGAAATACTGTTAATTATGTAGTGTTGAAATAAACCTTACTATTACATGTTTGTAAGATATGCACAATAAAATACTTTTATATTTTGTAGTGCTTTAACACTAACTATGAGGAGACTGAGGGAAGAGCAGGAGAGATAAGATACATCAAAATGAAAAGCAGCAAAAGCAGAACATGGAGATGAAGGTACTTAGGGCAAGAAAATCAAGCTGAGTTTGTTTTGTGGCGCGCGCTGGGATGAAGGTTTGTTTGTTTCCCCAAAAATATTAACCAGGAGACAACACTGGTGTCAATCATGTTTCACTGGCCATCATATCAGGGTTCGTTTAAACCTGTGGCCCCCAACGTGCAGGCCGCGGACCGGTCCCAGGCCGTGGGTCATGTGGTACCGGTCCGCGGGCCGCACAGATGTTACCCGTGTTGTGTTTTCGGCTCGTTGTTATGAAAATGCTGTTAATAAAGCGGCGAGTACACACTGGATTTACCTTTATTATTATATTTTAAAGATACCCCATTATTATTTATTTAAAATATCCCAATTTTTATGCGTATCATTTATTTGTATAAATATGTATTTGTATATTTATCTGCCACTCCTTAAAGGCTGGACCGTGAAAATAGTTTCTGATATTAAACCGATCGTTGACGAAATAAAGGTTGGGGACCACTGGTTTAAATGCCCATTATAAACAGGGTGTACCTGCAGTAACAGTTCCAGATACTGGATCACTCTCCTCTAGGCCCTTCATCGCAACGGCTGTCACTTGATATGATTCTCCAGGCACCAGGTTCGTCAGACGAGTCTGAGACTGCAAACCATCCACTTCAATCACTTTTGCAGGCCCACCTGTACCAAGAGGTCAAGTCAAGAAGGTTTTTACTCTCATTTATACCATATACACACAGTACATCATAAAACGAAACAATGTTCCTCCAGGACCATGGTGCAACACAAGAGCACAACAGAACACAAGTGAAGAGAAGAGAGGACAGAACCAAGAGCAGCAATACAACTTAACGAGACAAGATAATGTGCAATTGACAATGACTACACTGAGGATGAATACAGTATATTGACCGGGACTGTATTCTAGCAGCAGATATGTGCAAAGATGCAGAACAGAGTTTACATGTGCAGAACAGCAACAAATATGATTGTGCAATTTTAGAACAGCAATAAATATAAGTGTGCGGGTTGTAGCAGCAACATGACAGAGGTTGTGCAGAGGCTAGTAATTAGCTTCATGTTTATTTCGTTACTTTCGGTTCACAGTAAGTCAAGAGGCTGTAGTGAAAAGAGCAACGAGATACAACTTCTCATTAATGGACACAGAAAGCAATGCTTTATAATAGATTTCTGAATGAATGGAGGGCCCTCACCTCCCTGGACTGGTACGTAAGTGATGCGGTAGCTGTCAATCATATCATGAGGCACATGCCAGTGGACAACGGCAGAGGTGTCCGTGACGTCAGAGAAGTGAATGCCCTGCGGAGCTCCAAGGCCTGGTGTGAAGAAATGGAATGTAGGCATTTTATTAAAGGATAAAGAAAACACACTGGTCAAATGGGACCAATGTGCCTGGATGTGGGTTTAGTCTACAACATCCTGGATAGCAAGGTAAGAGAAGTAGGACATTACTAGAGGAGACTGCATTCATCAGGATCACTGAGAACAAGGCAAGACACAAAAACCCTTCATCAATGGAGAGCCGGCTGCTTCCATTACAGATTTGATCGGGCCAAAGTCATTCAGCAAATCAATCTGCATGACAAGTAAGTCTGGCTAAACGTAAGTATGGGCATAGAAAGAGATGTATGATCATTAGTTTGCATGCTGGAAAAAAAGACTTGGTTTAGTGTTCAAAAGTAAAAAACTGGTTTCCGTTAACATTCATTCAACACAAACAATTCATCAAAGAGCAAAATCCCATGCAAAGTTAAACCACAGAAAGAGATTCATCTGGACTGACACATTCAAGTGTGAGTGGCAAACTGACTCATGTAATGCATGTTTAGGATAAAAAGAGATAGAAGTCACTCGTTAACAGAAAATCATGGTCTGATTAGGCCCAGAAACGATGCAGGTGTAGAGATGCACAATACATCAATGACAAATATATTATTACAGATGAAAGGAACATTTCACAGTCGATCAGATAATGGATTAACAGCCGATAATTACAACCAAAAATTTAGCATTTTATTTTACTTTTACCCATTAAAATGGATAGGAATAGCATAATTCCCCACACAAAAAAGAATGAAGGTTTATACACTATTGCTATACTAGATGGGTTAAGGTCTACATACTTTGATTTACATGAGGCCCTGTAAGAGTGCTAAATACTAATATGTCAAATATAGTATAGTATAGTATAGTATAGTATAGTATAGTATAGTATAGTATAGTGTAGTGTAGTGTAGTATAGTATAGCATGGTATAGTATAGTGTAGCAAAGTATAGTAAAGTATAGTATTGTATAGCATAGCATAATATAGTATGGTATAGTATAGTATAGTATAGCATATTATAGCATACTATTGCATAGCATAGTATAGCGTTGTATAGTGTAGTATAGTAATTTAGTGCAAATATAGTAGATTATGATTGGAACTTGCTTTTAAAACAAGTTGATTAAAATGATCAGTTATCAGGTCCACAACTAGATGTTAATTATTGATTATTGTATTGGCCTAGCAGTTTCACAGCACTACTACATTGTGGTTTCAGAATGAACTTACAGAAGAGGAAGATGGAAGATGGTACCTGTTCTGGCAACAGCTGTAATGGGCTGGGAGCGCCGTTCCAACGTGACACCATAAAGCTCAATATCATACTCAGTGCCCCCAGTAAGATTTGTCAAAACTTTGGTTCTCTCAATCCCGGGGACATTGAACTCTTGTAGGTAGGTCAACTTTTTGGAATCCCTTACTTTAATCACAAATCGATCAAAGATGTCGTCCACGGTCCAAGAAAGGCGGAAGCTCCCCGGAGTGATATCCGACACAAAAAGGTGCTCAATCTCAGGCTCGGCCTCTGGTTTGACAAGGGAAAACGCATCTTTTTTTTCTTTCCTTTCTTGTAACATGAGAGGACACAATCAGCAGCCTGACGCTGGCTTTAATTCACATCCCACCGTCTTTTTTTTTTCTTCCCCAGTTGGCCATGCCTTAAAATGCAAGCACCAATGGCTTTGAATTCAGCTCGCGGTGGAACGACTCTGCATGCCTTCATTCGGAGATGCATGCAACGACTAATTTTCACAGTTCATCCACAAATGTATTGGATGCAAAGAGCATCAGAACCAGAAAGAAGGATGGCTCAGACCATGCCCCTGTGTTAAAAGTCACAGTAGATTAACAATGGCTATATCTACTGATGTCAGACATATTTTCTAGAGGTTAGTGTGTTTAAAGCTTAAAATCAAGTTACATCATCACCATCGATTGGAGAAAGAAGCCTTGCAAAATCCAGTATCTGCCATAAACGCGCATGCTGGTGTTTCCTAACTGGTCTATGCTGGTGTTTCCTAACTCCAGCCTTGGAGGCCCATACTGTGCTTTAGTTATTAAAGTGGATTGATTCCAAATTGGAACTTTTGGAAGAATCTAAAGGTAGATTCTTGAGGATTGGGGGGTGTTGGTTGTGTTTGGTGGGGTTGGGTGGAGGGCTCCAGGACGAGAGCTGTGAACCATAGTTCTACAAACTTCCCTTTTCAGACACTGACATCAATAAAGACTTGCTTCTTTGACATGACTATGTTGGTCTGTTTTCCAGAATCTCATAGAAGAAAATATTACATATCTTTTTAAAGTTTGTGATCTTTTGTAATTTCTTCATACTACGAATAGTCGGGGGGTCTCTTGTAATGTCTGAGCTTAATATGTCGGTAAAAAAAACTACTAGTTGAAATGAACTGAGTTTCACTAGAAAACAGTTTAAATATGGCAACGGATTTGGTTGCTCATATTTTTCAGGTCATGTATAGACATTCGCTACTAAGTAGAGACAGAAAAAGGTCAGACAGAGAGGAAGAAAAAGTAGAAAATTTTACGTTGCACTGTGACTTCCCAACCCAAGGTTACCTTAAGGGTCTTGAAGGAATTTAAAAGTTCAGCCATACATGTTGCTGCCACTGAATATAAGTCACCCAACAGCAAGAACCATTCTAATCAGAACCGTTCTAATCAGTGATTATTCACTTGCATCGACTGTGAGCAAAACTGACCAAACCTTTCAGCCAGTTTCCCTGAGGAGTGGTTATTGTATGTCACTTATATCAGTACAGTAACCCCTCAGTTTTACGTGGATCAGCACTCACGGATTCAGTCTAACACAGATTTTTCTGAGAACTGAACTGTATTACCTCCACCAGTCCAGCAGTGGCGGTAATACACTGAAAAGTTGTCAACCGCCTTAAAAAGAAAAAGAAGAAGAAGCTGCTGCAGCATGTTCCATGTCTTGTCCACGTATTTTAGTGTTTTAAACTCACCCCCCTCCATTTTTCAACAGTTATCTCAGTTTATTTAGTATTAGTAAGCTGTGCCCCGTCTAAACTTGCGGGTAGAGAGAGTTATTTCAATGTTTCTTTTGTGTACAAGAGTTTGTTTTCGCTTGCCGCACACTGCTAATGCTAACCGTTAATGCTAATGGTTTTTTAAGCAATAAAGTTTTCCGCTTATTTATTTATCTTTACATTTTCATTAAGAGTAATGCATTAAACTTGAGTAGAGTAATGCGTTTAACATGAAATTAAAGTGTTTTGGGAGCATATTTGGGGGCATATAGACATTTTTAGACTTTTTTTTTTTTTAACCAAAACATAACAATGCAGCTTTTCATTATACAGGCGGGGATTGCTGTAATGCTTTAGTGAGAAAAAATCTTCCACATAGTTAAAGGGATGATGTCAGACGGCTAGACGACTAGATTTCTGCCTAAATAGACTTGACAGGGGAGATACCAGCATTAGTGAGTGTAAAATATCAATTTGTCATTTTACGCCTGGGGAGCATCTGTTGGCACAGTACCTTAATCAAGGGTACCTCAGTGGTGCCACCAGCAGACCTGGGATTCGAACCCACAGCCTTCCGATTACAGGGGCAACTCCCTAACCACAAGTGGATGCCCCCATGGGTGAAAGGTGATAATAAGGTTGGTTTTGGGTATTAATTATAGTGAATATATTATTTTTTAGTTACAAGAAATAGGCTAAATATGTCCTCAGAGTCACAGATCCCTCATTCAAAGGCTCTGCTGTAACTTATCCAGGTCTGTCTCATGTATTGTGAACCTGTGTGTAGGGAAGTCTTCAAAGCAACGCATCAAAACAGAAGAAAAGCATAAAGGTGATACCTGTCATAGCCTCTGTGGTCACTGGGCGGGACTGTAGCCCAGACCTTGAAACCCCGGTCAAACTGATTTTATAGCCAATGCCAGTAATCAAGCCCCAGATTTCCAACGAGGTCTGGTTGCCTGGCACCAAAAACTCCTGGGGTTCCAGCAGCTGGCCAGAATCTGACACCTTTACTTGAAAATGGCTGAAGCCCTCACTGGACTGCGCTGTCCAGGACACCCGGAAGCCGTATGGAGTGATATCTGACACTGTGACGTTTTCCACTTTGGGCAACAGTGCTGGGGTGATTGGCACGGGTGTCATTTGGGTCCAAAGTCAGGGTATCAGAATGAGGGGAACAGTAGTGAGATGCAAAGTTGATTCTGCAGTGATATAGTTAAAATAACTTGTCACAGAATTTATGAAATTGTATTAACTTAATTTCAATATTACACCTTTAACCTAAAATCAACCAACAACAACATACACACATACACACACTTCATCTGAATTAAGCTTCTATCCTTAATAACAGATAAAAGTAATACAATTAAAAATATTCCGTAATAGTACTATATGCATTAATGTATGTATTTCCATCTAAAAACTTAAACAAAAGTCACAGACACCGTCTTATGATACCTTTGTGCACTGGATTCAAATTATATAAAATGCGAAAAATTCATTTTGTCAATTTATATCAATGGTCCTCATGTTTAAGGACATACGTCTTCTACAGTTTGAACCTCCTTTTTAAGTGATTAATTCTGTGCAAATGAGCTGAGATTCAACATTTGTCAGGAAATCATGACTATATATCTTTTTGCTGCAAGACAAGGATAAGAGTCTTAATTTTGAGAGATTATCTGAGAGGTACGTAGTTTAGCAAAATAATTACATGTTTATGTGCTGATTCCTTGATTTCATGTCCTTTAGAAAATGAATTGATTGGAAATACATTAACCCCCCACTTTAACATGGATCAGCAGTCAGGGTTTCAGTCCAATGCTGACTTTTTCTGAGAACAGAAATAATAATTGTTTGCTGAAACCCCCATACTAATGTAGAAACGGCAGATATCTTCCCAATTTTTTTGCTTTTGTGACATCTGGGCCTCATCCGCCATGCCCCCTCATCTTCATGCTGGGTTGCTAAGCACCGCGCCCAAACATAAACAACCAGCATGAGGCCCGGACATCACAAAAGCAAAAAAAAATGCAGAGGATATCTGTAGTTTTCATATTAGTGCAGAGGTTTCAGCCAACAATTATTCAGTGTAAACTGTTTAGTACGGATATGGGTTTACCTTTACATTTTCTCTCGTCCCTGCAGGAGTTCCAGATTGTCATACAGACCATTTATCTGTGCTCTTATTCTAATTCTCAAAGTAATTTAATTAACCTAGCAGACTGATTCCACTTTTACAAAACTATTTTGAAATGTTTTTGCTTTTAATGTGCATTAAATTAAACAGTACATATCCTATAAATTAAATTAAATTACATTTATCAGTAATTTACTTATCTGTATCAATACCCCAACATTTGTGTATATATCATAGTGTATTTCATATGAAGTTTTTTCTGTACACTCTATTCTGTATTTATTGACTTGATTTTTTATGTTGTGCTTGTCTATGTATCTCTGTGTGACCATAACATAACATTTTCCTCCAGGATAGTAACGTTTTCTGACTCTAATTCTGATATTATGTTCTTGATATTACTTGCAGAGCTTAAAAATAACAAATAATTTTGTCTAAAACCTAAAAAATGCATTACTGTGTTAAAATGGCATGTGCAAAAAGTGCTTTTATCTTAAAGTATGGATAAAACAACTGGTCAATAGAGCCTTTCTGGTACAAATCTCCACTGACTAATGTACAATTCAACAAATCCAAATTTGGAGGAACCTGTGTGAGCATTTGTAAAGATAATGGTACACATGGTAAAGCCTGTAGCCTCTGGTAAAACCAAAGTGTGGAATTAATCCGGTTTAAATCAGTTTTTTTCTCCTGTCCTGTATTGCTTTTTGAGATTAGATTAGATTTTTGATTAAGTAAGCATTCGACGAAAGCTCTTCCAGAGCCAGGATCAAACTGACAAATATTTGACTTGATTTCCCAACATTAACACCTGTAAAATCATGCTTTAATATAACAGCCATTTCAATTTTTAATGGGACAATGCTTTGGATAGCAAGGCAGGTCACTAGGTAGATGGTGAAAATGAAAAATGGGAGATGACTGCAATGATAATAATATTTAAAATGTTTTGGAACAGTGATAGTGATGCATATTCAATTCTGCAGTTTACAAAGATCCCATGGTAACATTACCAAGCATCGACCAGAAACCCAATCCAGTTCAAATAAGTACCTAAGCTCGTGTCAGCCCTTGCCTAGACAAGCTTGAGAAGATGTATTTGTACCTGTGGTAGTATGAACCGCAACTGTAGGGGTCTGGCGACCATGAGAAACGCCGTAAAACATCACATCATAGGCCGTGGAATCCATTAGACCAGGTACAGTTACGTTTCGGGTTGTGCCCGATGGAGTCAGCTCAACTACGTCATACAATTGCTCCTGGTCATTGATGCGAATGACAAAGCCATCGAAGTGCCCCGACGCTGTGCTCCAAGACAGGGTGAAGTTATTCGGGTGTGTATCGGATACAACTATGGGGCCCAGCCTGGGCTTGGGTTCTGATTGAGAGAGAATTTTTGGATGCTAGGTAAGCATGTACTATTTCTGGCCATTTTTAATTTTAGTCATGCAAGTTGAAACATTGAGCTGAACCATTCCTTTATTCAAAATCACGAATAATCATATATAAACTAAATTAAGAACGGCCCTAAATTAAGAACACACTGACGATCCTGTGCTGCTTAGAACACATGAGAGAAATGTGTGTTCCTTCCCCCTAAGAGATAATTTGCTGATTTCTTTGATGTAAATAAAAATTCATTTACATGAAATACATTTAGATGGGTGACAAATTAAAGGAAAAACTAACATATGGTGTATTAGGCCAGCACAAGCCACCAGGAGAGCTTCAGTGTGGATTCTGCACATCCATGGCACTGTACTAGATAAACTGAAGACTGATTTTCCGCAAAGATATTTCCTCAATTGGCTTCATACTCATAAAACCATCCAGTCATCCCTGTGCCATGGGGATTAGGCACTGATTCCACTCCTGACAGGATAGAAATGTTTCATGATAGGATAAAGGTGATTAGTCTGATTAATTTCTTTTTAAGGGCACAACTAAAGCCTAAACTTTAACAGCCATATGCCTCTAAAATTTCCAACATGCACTTTCTTAAACTCCGTAGTGGCCAGTTCTGCATAGATCTCCATCTAGCGGTCACTTTAGGTACAGCACTTTAACCAGCTGTGCAGCTTTTCCCACCAGTGCCCCAATATTACGTTTTTTTTTCCTAGGCTAGCTAGATCACAAACCGAGTTCATCTGGGTCTGCTTGTCATTTTTATACCTGCCATGTAGATTGTAGGATATACATTGCTTAATATCATGCAGCATGCTTTTCTGTCTGTTCTTAATGTTTTCCTTTCATTTGTCACATATCTGTATTTTCTAATCCATATACATTTGAACTCTTATCAAAATGGGAGACGTGGGGTAAATTAGGTTTGTGTTTCTTTGGCTTGACTGGTAGGACATTTCAAGGTTTGGCATTTTAAGGTTCACTGCTGTTTTCTCAGATTATGTCTAATGCATGAACAGACTGTTCTTTTTTCATTAGTAGCAAATTGTTTTTTTGTTTGTTTAATACTTTTTAATAAATATTATGCACCCTCATGCTTTGCTAATTCCTATAAAGACCCAAAAGGTGCATTATTTTCATAATAATTTACTCAGTGATTGCCCTACCAGACTTTATTTACCCTGTTCTATGCTCAGTTTATGCCACATTTGAATTGAACAGTTTTTCTACACCAGTAACCCCCCCCATGCACACACCCTATTATCATGACTGTACTCTTTATTGAGATCTGTCTTTGGGTTAATTCTTGGTGAAGAGTGTTTGAAACATGCAGTGCGGTACCTGTGGTGACCACCGCAGTCAGGGGGGCAGAGTTGCGATTGCCAGAGGTAGCAAACAGCTTGATGTGGTATTGTGTGTCTCCTTTTAGCCCAGTCAGCACTGTGGAGCGCGCCCCGATGGGCAGAGTACGCCCCATAGCCTGCGAGGGCAAAGCAGACTCTCTCACCTCGACTATAAAGTTATCATACATCTTCTCTCCCATCCGCCAGGAGAGTGACAGTCTGTCTGACGTAACGTTAGAAACAACTAGCCCAGACAAATCTGGCTCTGCCGCTACAGAGGAGAGAAAAGCCAGCAGTGACATTTCGGTTCAGTTGGACAGAGCTTATGCTGCTCTCTTCTGTCACAGAGACCCAGCAACCAAGAATCAGGCACCTCTTACCTCTAGCGCATGCAAACTGATTACAGACTGGAGCGAAAGTGGAGGCCTCCAATTACCTGTGGTCGCGAAAGCACTGATGGTATGTGCTCTCTTTCCCTTCACAACTCCACTGAGGAAGGCTATATAGTCAGTGCTCGGTCTCAAACCAGTGACATCATAGGAGACCGCAGTGCTCGACAGATTATATTCAGCCGGCTCCCGCTGCCAGCTGGAGTCTATTATCTCCAGAACAAACCCTTCAACATTTCCTTCAGTGCCATTCCAGGAAAGAGAGAAGCTCGCCGAGGTCACGTTAGACACATACAGCTTTCCGACCTCGGGTGCACTCACTAAAGGGAGAAATGTATTAGAATAATCATCCTGAAAAACTAAACAAAAGCACATGGGCAGGTACATGGAATACATAATTAGAGTCACTATAGGCATCTTAGGATATTATAAACAGAGAAAGAAAGGACTAGCAACCCCAGAGAGAAGAAAATGGAGAATGGTTTGTAAAAAAGAAACACTGGAAAGGTACTCTGTGATAAAATTACATTTCTTGAATCACATGCTAGTCTAGTCACCACTGAATTAGTTCACTATGTCTTTATACAGTATAATCCCACTCCAAATACAGTTAGCCAATCATAGTCCAGTGCTTCTCACAAGCTTTCAGAACTTTCTGCAATGTTGCACATTGTCTGAATCAGATAACTAATATAAACTAACTAGCAATCTTAAGCAACTACCAAAGCCTTTCTTTGTTATTTGTAACATTTTGTGAAACTTGTTCTTGATATAAAAAGCAGGCAGAGAAATTATAAACAGGTGAAAGGAGCTGATTCTCTTGTAATTAGAGATGTGAGTACCTGTAGCCACCTCAGTGTGGATAGGTCCTAGGACGGAGCCCTGATGCACCCCATACAAAGTAATAGTGTATGAAGTGTTGGGGCTTAGGGCAGACACTCCTAGGCTAAGAGAGTCACCAGACACTGAAAACTTCTGCTTCTCTGGACCCTTTGAGTTTGCCACCTCAACGACAAAGTTTTCAAAGGCAGTGCCCTCCTCAATGCTCCAGGACACATTGAAGCCATCCCATGACACATCAGATACAATGACACTGCCAATTCGGGGCTTACTTTCCTCTAACAGACAAAGAGACCAGACTGGAGTTAAACCTGAGATATAATGTACAACTTATAATAATGAACATTTTGGTGAATGGAATGGAATCTGATACGTTCTGCAACATTAACAGTTGATGCAATAAACAGATAACAGGTTAGAAGAAAAGAATGGTGGAAACAACGATTCAGAACAGGATAGAATTCGTGCAACAGACTTACAAGGGACTTATTTATTTTATGACAGGTTGCATATTTTTTCCTCTCTTCATAGACTGCTATAATTGTTCTGGAATAAAGCCAAATCTCTTTTTTATTGAACATCCAATGCTAGTTCCACATAAAATAGAGTTCCCATTTTCCTATTTATGTTGATCTAGGACCAAATTCACCGTCCCAAAAAGGCAACTGATCTCAAGCGCGTTCTGAGTGTAAATTTTGAACACGAAGAATTTGGTACAATGACCAGAATTAAAACACCTGGTGAACTTCACACAGTAGATGCCATAGACACAATCAAAATGAACACATTATATTAGACTGCTATTTTGGGTATCGTAGTAGTGTCAAGAACTGCAACACTATTGGTTTTTAAAGCTCCCACTAAGTCCAAGTGTCCGGAATACATTACCAGCCAAAAGACATCCAGATGATGGAAGCGTAGTGACTCATTGATACAAGATGTGCAGTTAGGATATCATGGTGTTCTGACCCATAAAAAGAAGGACAAACTCTTCCATCACCTTGTGCCTGACACGAATAGGGTATGGCAAACAAAAACCTTTTTTTTTCAGCAGAAGCAGGCGACAGCAGCAGTGGTGGCTGGTCTGAGGAATCCTGGTTCTTGATGGTAGCGATATCAAAGGAATGCTTTTAGAGGGAAGTGATGTATCTGAACATAACTTTTACTGATTTTATGGCAGCTGTCACGGCTGGCACGCTGACGCCGTGCCAGGATAGGGTTTTTCTGTTCTCTGGTTTTGTTTTCTTTCTGTTATTTCCCCCTGTTATTCCAGCGACCGCTGAGGAACTTTAGTTATAGTTATGCGTGTGTTCTGTTCTGTTCTGTCTGGTCTTGTGTTTGTTCTCTGTTCCCCCTTTAGGTTCCC
>JBBPCW010000084.1:9729714-9740073 GCA_037974425.1 Phenacogrammus interruptus | reverse complement strand
CACACACACACACACACACACACACACACACACACACACACACACACACACACACACACACACTCTCTCTCTCTGATGCAAATTGTATAAACAGTGAACAGAAAAAAATGAAAAGTGGTCTCTTATTTTTTTCCATATTACAGAGGAAAATCTGAAAGAGAAAAAATGAGAACTGGTCCTAATATTCTGTGAGCACCTGTGATCTGTGAGCCCACAGGCCACAGTCCTTGCTCACAACTGAGTGAGCAAAGCATGCATAACTGTGTTAAACATGCTCTATATAAGCATGCTGTGCTATAGACTTTCCCTGCTGTGCCCATAACCCAGGAAAACGGTATTTAGTATATGTATAGCGACGTCTTAACAAACATAACATTCTAATTTACTGCTTGATGTGCATCTAGGGAATGTTAAATATGGCTGGTTGAACGAATGACAGGAAAGTGAGTTTTTCTGAAACATAGGGGAGCAGTGCACAGCAGGGCCCCCTGAAGGGCCAGTGTCCAGCACAGTTTCCCTTATTCAAACACACTCCACTCCCTTAACCTGGCAATTACCAAATGAGTTGAATCAGATGTATTTGAGCAGGGAAATAATAAAGTAAAGCTGCCCTTTATAGTCTCGCATGAACACACCACAGCTCACAGCATAAAATTCCTTTTCTATATACAGTAACCCCTCAGTTTTATGCGGATCAGCACTCGCGGGTCAGTCTAGCATGGATTTTTTTCTGAGAACCAAACTGTATTACCGCCACCAGTCCAGTGGTGGTGGCAATACACCGAAAAGTTGTCAAATGCCCTTAATGGAAGAAGAAGAAGAAGAATCCGCTGCAGCATGTAGCATGACTGCTCTTTGTCTTGTCCTCATAGTTTAGGGTTTTAAACTTTTCCCAGCCAATTTTCAACAGTTATCTCAGTTTATTTAGCATTAATAAGCTGTGCCCTGTCTAAAAATGTGGGTGGACAGAGTTATTTCAATGTTTCTTTTGTGTACGAGTCTTTGTTTTCACTCGCTGCACCCTGCTAATGCTAACCGCTAATGCTAATGTTTTTTTAAGCAATAAAGTTATCTGATTCTAATTATTTGCCTTTAAATTTTCTTTAAGGGTAATGCATTGAACTGAGTTTAACACGAAGCTAAAGTGTTCTGGAAGCAGATTTGGGGGCATATTTAGGGTTTACACTATAAAAATAGGCATTTTTAGGCATTTTTTTTAACCAAAATACAAGGACGCGTTTTTTTTTCACTATATGTGGGTGCTCTTGGAACGTAACCCCCGTATAAAGCAGGGGATTAGTGTATACATTTTCTGTGTGCCCACCAAAGTAGTATGAACTCAAATGAAATGGAAACCTGCATTTATGTATCCCTGGGGCTTTAAACTCTGGCGCTTCATATGTGGTTTACAGTGCTTTAAGAATTAGTGTTGGTATCTCTTTCAATAAGAGGTTAAATATCAGTTACTATTGATAGCCCTGAAATGCCATCCAAATGCATCCCTACTCTAAAATCCTCGAGAGCACACAAACTCCTCACGCGCATTCACAAAACACACACACCTACATGCACACACCCTTGTCCCACTTTCCGCAAAGTCAAAGGAAAATGATGGTAATGCATCAAAGGGGCTTTTCAAACATGAGAAAGACGCAACATGCGAACGCGCTTTCTTCATGTGCAAGCTGGGCCCTGTGCGATAAGGATACAGTCTGAACCGAAGCCCCCGCTTCGGGTACCACTCTCACATGTGGAGCCGCCATTATGGGCATTGCTACTTTCTTTCTTTTGTACTCCAGCAAGGTCCAAGTGGATTTTTATTACACGATCGTTAAAAAATCTCGGGCACCCCTTTTCTTCACAAGAGCACGCCGAGTGGGACATCCGGGTGCTATTAGCAGTTGCGGTCGCCACCGAAAATCTTGACATAAACGGATCTGACTGCGCCGGTGAAAATACATGAAACAAACCGACAAAAAAGGGACTCAAAAATAGCCAGATCATGTCAGTAAAAATCCAGGGTCTGTGTTTGATAGGCACTCGTAAGGGAGGCGAAATAAAAAAAAGAAGAGAAGAGATGCCGTTCCAGTAAGTTGTACTGTCAAACACAATCACAAAAGCATGCCAGAAAAAAAAATGACAGGCAAGCTCAATTTGCTTCTATCTTTCAAACGGAGAGGTAGCAAACAGTGGTTCGGGGGGAGTGGGGGAAGAGAAGAGAGAGGAGAAAAGAAAGAGGAGACGAGTTAAGCGGAGGAGAGGGTGAAAGGACAAGAGAGGATCAGAGAAAACGAGGGACAGGGATGGAGGAAAAGTGGAATGAAAAAAAATGAGAGAGGGATGAAAAACTGAGAGAATTAATGTGGTGGCAGACACAAAATAGATGATCAACAGTCGTATGCATGGATGAACACCATCCTCCCTCTTCTCCTTCTTTTTCTTCCTCATCTACAACTCTTTGAGTCCCAGAAGATATACAGGGAGTTCTTGAGTTACGCCACAGATCCGCTCCTTCGACAGTGACGTAACCCTGTCGAAACACACTTACTGATTGTAACACAGTAAAATCATAAAAACACAACCACAGATAAAGGAAAAGGAAGACTCCCTCACTCAGACGTTACTGTGTATTCAATGTCTGTAAGTATCATGTAAGCCGAGTGGGAGTGAGCGGCGTAAACACGAAACATCGTATTTTGAGACTGTTGTAACTCGAGGACCCCCTGTAATGGGCATATATAGGATCTAATGGCACACCAACCCCCCACCCACACACCCCAACACCACCACCACTTTCACGCATTGCCTCCGCCAGTGAAGAAAAGATCACGAAACATAAACAGGGACCATGTCTTTGGGATCCATGCAACATGTATGTGCCTTCTGTTCATACACAGTGTTGGTCCACAGTGTTCTGGTTGAGTTAACTGTCCACCTCAGTCTCTCACTCTCACAGCTAAAGCAGAGCAGATACAGTCGATACGCAGGAGACGACGCTGCAGTCCTATCTACTACACTCGTGTTACGAGTCTCAGCTGAGCTATAGAGTGTAATGCCGAAGGTGTTCACCCCAATTCCTCTTGCCAATTTGCCATGTTCGCGAACTCAATTTCCAGCAACTGGCAAGGTGAAGCTATTTCAGTTAAAAGCACTCCTTTGTGTTGTGTAAGAATCAGCTTCCCTTCGCCCATTCCTTCAAAACAGGATAAGGTTCACAGCAGAACTTACCTTAGATGAGGAAAGTTGGTTCTTAATCTAGGCAAAATACTGTTTTGGGGGGGTTTACATTCACGTTTACGGCATTTACTGCATATCATACAGCTTTCATGGGGATACTGTCAATAGCCCCATTCGGATGGAATAATTCATTCATTTGTTTACTGGTTTTCATGTTCTATCCTGATGGAAATTACACTGCAAAAGATTTATCATTTCCTTCCCGTCCCGATACACATCTCCGTCACTTTCCAAACACATGTTGCCTCACGCTGAAAAGTTTTTGACCGTTGCTACTTGCTGTATTTAGTCTACTAGCACGTGTATCCATATTATACACTTGCCAAATTGCAAAACAGTGGATGCAAAACAATGGTTTGCATCCACTAGTTTGGACTGAGTGGTAAAACCCTTCAATCCTACTGCCACTAGAAAAGCGTTAGAAGAAGCAGAAGCAGCTTTAGAGGAAACAGAAAATGAATTCAGTCAGAAAAGTAAGATTAAAGGGCATTAGAACAGCAGCTACATGTGTAAGGCATTAGTATTTTATATTCACATATGCACAAAATCATCAACTTCTAGATTTCTAAAACTGCGACTAGCAAACATCCAGGTTCATTAAAAAATACAACCCACTAGAAACTCACACATCAAATATATTAATATCTAGGTATGAGAGTTTTATCATGGGAGGAGATGTGTACTTGTATGTATTACAGATGTCCCCCTGATGAACTAATCCAATCCGAACAGGGCTAATGCTACTTCTTGTTTCCCTCGCATCTCTTTGCAAGAATATAGGGAAAGAGTCACGCTGGTTCAATCTGGAATGAACTGACAGAACGGCAGGAAGGTGCAGTTTGAGATCTGACTGCTCAGGTGGAGGCCTCATACTAATCACAACCCATGCGAGACAAAATAACCCTCTACATCATTACATCAGTTATGGGACTAGGCAAAACCACAGTGTTTTTAATGTCACCAGCAGCAGGACTGACTCAGTTGTACCTAAACAAAATCCTTTAAAACACAGAACAAATGTCAACCGATAAAAAATACAGCAATGTGGGATAAATAAACTGACAAACAAGAAAGAAAATCCATAACAAATTTGGAGCACAGAATGTTTATACTTTCACAAGTCCAAAAAGTCTGTGTTGTATCCAAGTATCTACACACCTAGCCTGTATTCAATATATATAATAACGCAGTGTTGCAATTTTTTAAGAATGAAAGAGTCAGTCAGTCTAGTTAAACCTGGTCCAGTGACCAGAGTCAGGTCCATGTTTAAAAGAATCAGGTAGCATAATGCTTTCCGCACTACACTACGTCTTTTTTTTCTGTCAGGCAACTTGCTGGCATGTCAAGATCATTTTTGAGGCGTTTGAAACTATAGACGCATCACCATTCATGATCAAAGTTTGTAGCTCTACATATTCTTAATCCCATCCTAAGGAAACACCAGGTCCAAAGTCAGTGGTCTCCTATGAAAACAAGGTTCTAAAATTTTCCATCCCAAGTTTTTCTCCACGGGCCTTTTGCGTCCCAGAAAAACAGCACTTGCCAAGACATCCGGCAACAATCTCTGAGTATCCTCGTCCACAGTGATACTCTGTTCTCTTTTCGACCACTCTGGCCAGCAATGGGTTCCTCACACTAAGAATGCACAGTTTCAGGTGAGGAGCACTGCTGTGAATCTGTTCATCAGAGCCATAATAGTTCAAGATTTACATCCAGGTGTTGTTTGCTGTAGCTTTTTTTTCCCAAAGAAGTGCCACTTATCAAGATTTTAAATGATCTGAGCTAATAATGTTAATAAGAACTCTGTGTGTTAAATACATTTGTGTGCTGCACACTGGGGGAGTGAAAATAGCAGTTGGTATCACCACCTGAAATGGTGTGGTCGACTCTTGGCACCAGACACAGAAAGCTGTTTCCTAGCAGGCGTCTGGGCCAATTAAGAGCTTCCTCAGTGCCATGAACAGCAGGCTAGGTTGGAATGGAGACCAGAAGGCACAAAGGGGTGCTGCAGACCCCACACTGATTAAAAAACTGTGCATCTATCCAGTACATGATTCCTAACAGTGTTCGCTAAATTAAGCCTATCACGTGTAGGAGTAGTCTATATCTGGGATACCTCCTTCTCGGTAGCCGCGGTTCGTCCCGTAGCCTGAATTGGTCGTATGATTGGGTGGTTTGTACAGACCCGTGCCATTAGAGGGGAAGATTGTGTGTATGATGTAATCTTCTCGTATTGGCTTGGGCTGCAAGGGCTCTCTGGCCGCCATCTGTGTCATCTGGAACCCAGGTCCTCGGATCTCCAAAATAGTGGTGTCTTTCTTAGTGCCTGATTCAATGTAGTCATCGTAGTGCTTGCTCTTGCGTGAGCTACCGCGGTTGTAGTGTTCCCTAGAAGACATTCGTCCCGCACGATGCCCGTACCAACAGAATATGCCAAATATAAATGCGAGGGAAACTATGGCAGTGGCTCCACCAATGATCCCAGCAAGAGGGAGTGAAGTGATCTGTTCGGAGCCTTTATCCTCCCCCTGGTCTACCTCAGACAGGTTGGGGTCAGATGTCTCTGCCTTGGCACACACTGGAGCCTCGTCTGAGTCTGTGTCCCCGCTGGACACGCTGCCTTTGTTCCCACTGCCAGAGACTAGCGGCACCATGCAGATGATGTAGCTAGATGCTGGCTGGAGGGCAGTAAGGAGATACTCTCTGCGGTCGCCCCTCACCAGTGTCTCTGTGATGGAGCCCATGGCAGCACTAGTCCCCAAACGAAGCCAGCTGAGCCTGAATGAAGAGGACGGTTGAGCCACACTCCATGTAACCCTGATGCTATCGTGGGACAGAGGTTTCACATTCAGGGCCAAGTTTTTTCCCACACCACTGCTGCCAAGTTTGTAGTCCATGCCTGTGTCTGGAAGCCCCAGACCTGGACGTTTGGACCGCAAAGTAAACAGGGAGCCTTGTGGAGGGGAAAGTGTGGTGGAGCTGGCTGCAACTCCTGTTCCACTCACTCTGTTGCTACCTACACTTCCTACACCTGTCGAACCCCCACCACCTACTCCTCCACCTGCTGCAGCTGTTAATTCACAGTCGTCCATCTGGCTCGTAAGTTCCCTAAGTGGCATGTCTCGCACACGCTCCGGTGTTTGGCAGGTGAGTCCTCGCACTGTAATGGTGTTCCCCTTGGCTTCCAGCCAGTCATACAGCCAGCGTAAGTTGCATCCACAGTGCCAAGGGTTACCACGCACAAGCAGCTGCCCCAGATTCTCCAAGTCGCGAAATAAGCCTCGAGGAAGTGTGGTCAAGTTGTTCCCAGAAAGATCCAGTCTTTGAAGCCTGCGCATCCCATCTAAAGAGCCCCGCGGCATGTGGATCATGGCATTGTCCTGAAGAGAGAGTCTTTGCAGGTGTGCACTGGGTAAATTGAGAGGTGGAGTCTGAAGGGAATTACGCACCAATGACAGCTCGGTGAGGTTCGAAAGGCGCGAGAAGGTGTCGTCCGCAATGCGCTGATTGGCCAGCAGGTTCCCATCTAAGACAAGACGGCGAAGAGAAGACAATCCACGGAATGCATGCGTGGGAATCGTTGAGATTCGGTTGTCATCTAAGCGGAGCTCCTCCAGTGAGGCCGGAAGCCCTGATGGTATGCTAGAAAGGTGGTTTCGGGAGAGGAAGAGCAGACGAAGGCGAGGGTTGTCAGCAAAGGCTTGATCTTCTATACTAACAGTGGACACTGAATTGTCATCCAGGTGCAGTTTCTCCAGCTGAGGCAGCCTGGCTAATGCAGCTCGGGGCAGCACTCGGATGTTGTTGTCCTGGAGATGTAGTTCCCTTAATGATGGGGGTAGGTGCATGGGAAAATCGTCCAGCTCATTATCATAAAGATATATAACTCGCACTGTGCTGAGGTGCTCCAAGGAGGTGGGCAGTCCTGCGTTATCTATGTGATTGTTTTGAAGATAAAGAACAGTGGCAGACGGAGGCAGGGGCGGGATGGCACTGAGCCCACGGTCATTACAGTAGATAAAGTCCTCATCACAGCGGCACACAGAAGGGCACACAACATCCCCCTCACCGTCCAATCCCTGCGAAGCAGCTGCGGCACATTCCAGTATCTCAACCACTAGTGTGAAGCACAGTAGAAGAAGGAAGAGCAAATCACGAAGCTCAGTCACGCCTTCATGAGCCATGATGCCCGTGGCTTCCTTTTGTCCTCTTTTTTGGGAAGCACCACCCTCCTTCTTTAGTCAGCTTCTTCACAGACCCCAGAATTCACAGACTCCTGGTCAATTTCAGAGAAGTCAGAGTAGGCCCAGTTTGGTTCCCCTAGGGAAAGAAGAGAGAAACAGAAACAAGTGTGAATTAATATGCAAAGTCACCCAAGACCCCTCTGATGCTCTTGTAAAAAAAATGAAATGCCACATGTAGCATATGCTTATTAAATCACATGCCCGAACAGATCTAAACCAATTACGCGCAGTCACAACTCGAGTGAACAGCTGGACTAATCTGCCTATACCTTGAGCGGGATCCACCAGTCATTCTGCAGTATGAGAGCACTTTGAGGGAGATTAAGAGAAATGGGCCAGAGCAACACTGTGACATCTCCCATCTGAGCGAAATGGTGTTCGCTGAGATGTGGAGCTTAATGTAACAGAACATAAGTCAAAGTCATAAAAAGGCATTGACGTAAACAGTACTGTTGACAAATGGCTGTTGACGTACTGCACATTCTAAATGGCTGTGCAGGAGTATTTGCATTGCTCTGGCTCTGAAGTGATTTCAGCGCAAATATTTTCGAACAAAATCACCCATCGCTTGCTCCTGAATCCAGCAGGCAGAGATTCCTTGGCTGTATCAGCCATGTGTTTATGTGTGGGCTTGCATAATTGCATACGTGTATGTATTTGTGTGTGTGTGTGTGTGTGTGTGCATATGTTGTGTTTGAAAACCTGTCTGTTTGCAGCTGGGCGGGTGGATTTCGGGTGAGGGATAAGGACGTGTGTTTGAGATTGAACAGCTGGTCAAATCGCGGGGTATTTGGGTCACTTCTCTCATGGACAACAGAGAGACAGAGGGAGAGAGAGACTGATGTTGCAAAGAGAGTTGGAGGGATTATGAAGCATATGGAGCTGCGATTGTGTGGATTTAGCAGGTGCCGGGGAGAATGCGGCACAGAGAAACAATACCAAACCTTTCTTCATGCTGAGACATTTCTCCAGGTTTCACTTGTGGCAATAAGCTTCGAAGAAAGATAATACACATCAAATGGATTTGCTGTTTTACACACGTAGTGATCTCTAAGCACAAACAATACAAATAAATAATGCATTGTTTTTTGATGTGTGTCGGGAAGACAGGAACCAAGCCTGCATTCTTGTGTATTCTTCAAACTAAGATATTCATAACTTCTTTACAAAAGCAGAACACTTGTCATTTTTTTTTTACTGTATTCACACTTATTAGCATTTGTTCTAGTGTGGCCTGGTGGTACAGGGTATAGTGCTGGCATTTCACAGCATGAAGGTCCTGGGTTTAATTTCCAGAGGGGGTGAAAGGGGCTGCATGTCAGAATAGGTTTCTGGTGGGAACTCCCTTTTCCTAAAACAGTCCTAAGACATGCAAGTCAGGAAAAGTCCCCCGAGAGCTAAATGTGTTTAGACTGGCCACTTGTTTGGGGTAAACTTCACCACGTTTGTCTTTCACAGCCACGGATTCAGTCCATCGCAGAATTTTTTCTGAGAACCGAACTAATAATTGTTGATCAAAATCCCCACACTAGCGCAAAAACTGCAGATATCTTCTGGGCCTCGTCCACCATGTCCCCTCGTCCTTGTTCTGGGTTGCTAAGCACCGCGCCCAAACATAAACAACCAGCACAAGGACAAGGGTGTTATTATTATTAAGATTATTTAGACAAAAAGAATTTATGAATTTTGTACCATAAATATTAATGTAAATTCAGCTACATTTCCATATAAAAAATAACTATAAATGTTTTGGGACTGTGGAGAGAAACACAAAGAAAGCGCATCTTGGGGCGGTGAAATACCGCTGTTCTCAGAGGTGGGAGGTTTGAAAGTAGCCAACTCGAGAACGCTATTCATTTTTCCTTGCTGCGTATTGCCATTACTGGAAAATCACTGGAAAAAGTGATCTATGTTTGGATTTTTACATTCATAAGATAAAGGTGTCTTTAAGCAATAACATTTTTTTGTTCTTTGTACTTACATGTTTTATTAGGGCACCTTCACTATTATGCATGGATATATCTGATGGTGGCATTGATTTTTTACATTACAATCAATAATAATTACATAGGTATATTAAACGAAGTATGTGTTCATTTCACTGATGATGAGGAAGGTGGCATAAACAACTTCAGTAGCATCAGGCTCTTTCAGGCTCTATTTATCAGAAGCAGAACCTAAACCATCATGATCTGATGAACTGCATATTAAGTGTTCCTTGTGGAAGTCCAGTATTACTTGTAGTTTCCATCAGAAACCTGGTTTGACTCAATCAGTGATTCATTAAATTAAATCAGGAGCTGCTGATGGAGTTTCACAAATCCAAGTCAAGCGATGGCTGGAGGCTTGCATTCTAATTAACAGCTCACAAAATAGCAACTGCTTATTTACAAATGAGACAAATCCTGACACTTTTTACTGTCTTTGTTTATTCCAAGGTAGTTTCCCTAGCAGAAAGGCACAAAAAAAGGCTTTTTAATTTGCATTGGCCTATCTGCATGAGTATTTATACATCTACACTCATTGTTTTTGGTCCAGTAAGAAGGTAAGGTATTGCACATTGTTCAGATATTTATCTATCTATAGAATAGAATAGAATAGAATAGAATAGAATAGAATAGAATAGAATAGAATAGAATAGAGTAGAATAGTATTGTATTGTGTATTGTAATATATTGACCAGTGGCCAGAAGAGGCTGCTTTTTCTTTTTTTTTTTAAAGAAACCTTTATTTTGATATTGGGGGGTGTGTGTGTGTGTGTGTGTGTGTGTGTGTGTGTGTGTGTGTGTGTGTGTGTGTGCGTGTGTGTGTGTTTGGTGTCATGATTGACAGCTGTCCTATGTTTTACTTTAAGTGATTGTGTTAGGTGATTGGTTTC
>JBBPCW010000084.1:9705048-9718017 GCA_037974425.1 Phenacogrammus interruptus | reverse complement strand
TGTAAGACTGTCTCTGTAACTAATGACTATAAGACTGTCTCTGTAACTAATGACTGTAAGACTGTCTCTGTAACTAAAGACTATAAGACTGTCTCTGTAACTAATGACTGTAAGACTGTCCCTGTAACTTTAAAATTAAATTTCTGTGTTTTGGGGCATATTTAGGGTTTACACTAAATATGCACATTTTACATTTACATTTTTTTTAAACCTAAAACACAACAATGCAGTTTTTCACTATACGCGGGTGCTCTTGGTATACCCTTTACCTTCTGATCCCTGGGCACAACTCCCTAACCACCAGGCCGCCAGCTGCCCCTTTGTTTTACTATAAACTTGTGTGACAGTGATGTTATAATATGCACAAGTAATGCTAATAATATCTGCCAGTGTCTCATGTTTTAGTATGCAAGCTTTATCAGCAGCAGATCTTAATGTGTATTATTGCGCTAGCGCGTTTTAGGCTGCCAGCTGTAGCAGCAGCAGTGTTTTAATATGTTTTACAGCACAGGCTTTCGTTATATTGTGCTTTAGTGTACTCGCATGGTCTCAAACGTTTTAGTGGCCTTAGCTTAGGTGGGCTATTGCAGTGTAATGAGGCCATGTTCCCTGGCGCATGTCTTTAATCATAGTAGGGTGCTAGTTTTCAAATGCGTTATTGAGCTAAACTGCTTGTGTTAAAGCTAGCTGCTTTGCAAAGAGACAGTGTGAGATTTAGCGCAAATGGGTGCACTGATGCAAGCTCGCCCTCTGTAGTCTGTTGTCTCGCGTTCGTTCACAAAGGTAGCTCAGTCGCTCCCAGTTCTGTCGAATGATTGGTCGAATCCTGAACGCTTGTGTATAAATACAGACATGGTAGCATCGAAAGCTGAGAGACTCAGTTATGTGGGTGTTGCCTTTCGAGCTGCGTGTCTTGGGCTAGGTGGATACTTAGCACGCCTGAATATTTCATTCGTATTCCATCCGTCATTTTGGGTTAGATGAAGAAGATGGCAGTTGTGTTTAAATCCAAATTGAACAACCCCTATCTCTCTTTTCTCTCTCCATGTCAGTCTTTCTCTCCCCCTCTCTCACGCGCGTGCTCTCTCTCTCTCTCTCTCTTTCCCACTCTGTCCTCCGTTACACTCCATATCTGAACGTGCTCTGAATAAGAAACAAGGCAGCTGATTGAGTCGCAATTTCTCTCTGCCGCTCTCATGCGAGCCCTTCTGTTTCATCATGCCTCTTTTTTTCAACCACTCTCTTTCTCTTTTTCCCTCTCTCACTCCCTTCGCTTCTCTCTCTCTATCTCTCTCTCTCTCTTTCTATCAGACGCTCTCTGTCTCTCCCCTGCATTTCATAATCTAGCTGTTCCTCCTGCCCATAAACCCCCTTTCATCTCCTCCTCCTCCCAATTCGTCTCCCTTTGATTCCCTCATTTCATCTGTCTCTTTCTTCACTGCCTCTCCCCATATTCCTCCAAACCATTCTGTTTGGTGAGCCACATCAACCGCCTCTCCTTTTCTCATCCCTCCTTTCTTTCTTTCATTCTTTCTCTCTCTCTCTCCCTCCCTCCCTCCCTCCTCTTCCAACACATTCCTTTAATCTGCTCTTTTCCTGTCCTTTTCTCCTTTTCCGGCTGATGAAAAACCTTCACCCGCACAAAAAAAAACAACAAAACAAAACAAAAAAACAATCCGACTATGTCCCTGTTCCCACTAGCCAAACAAACAGCGGTAATCGGATTGCGAGGCACCGGGTCTCATTCAGCATCACCCTGGAACATGCCCGCCCCTGTCCTATTCTTCTTTCATGCTTTTCAATCATGTCATGCCGTAATGTGCAGCTAGAGCCCGGTGCCCCCTCGGACACAGGGTTCAAACCATTCCTCCGGCTCGATTCTTATCACTGGCCTTGAATCGCAAGTGAAATGTTTGACATCTCGCACTCAAGCAGATGAAATGTGCACTGAGTAATCCCTCATACATGCTGCAAAGTCTTATACATGTACTTTGATTTTACACTCAGTCATGCAGCTGGGACAATTTTGAAGAAGAGTGTTCAATTGGCACCTAATTGTTGACCATGATCAAAAATATAGATTTTTTTAGCATTTGTAAGCACAGGTACCATGGCGTTCTGAGCGCTGGGATAGGATCCAGCACTTTCTGGTTGGTATAAGTGACCCAGATGAATGAATGAATGAATAAATGAATGAATGAATGAATAAATGAATGAACATTTAGTCATCCATTTGTTTCTATTTGCACCACAAGGGGGTGACAAAGCCCCAGGCCTTTTAAAAAAATGTATCGACCAAATATTTATTTATACAGTTCCCAACCAAAAGGCTTTAAACATTAAAGCGTTAAACATAAAAGCATTTATCAGAAACATTCATTTTCCTCACATCAAAGCTCTTTCTGAATAATGTTTGTTCACTTCTTTTAATGTCCAGAGCTCCGTGGTGAAGTAGAGCCTCCAATCCTTCCACACACACAACCCTGATGCAGAATTTCAGTCATGAGTTCGAGATCTTTTTAAAAAGCATTAAAAAAATAAATAAAACACTGTTAATGTCACCCAGTGAGCTAGATAAAACCTGAATACCGGGCAGTGACGATAACAATAATGACTAATTTAATCATGGATTAATATAATAAAATAATATACTATAAGAATTACATTTTTGACCAGATAAATGAAATATAAACTCACACTATTTCAATCACAGACCTTGTGGACCTATGAATTAAATTCCATCAGAGAGTCATTCAGTTGTGCCAGATTTAAAACTGGTTGCTGAATTGAAGGGAGGAAAATTAAAGTAAGGACAAACTGAACGCAGAGGAAAAGGCGACGAGAAACTGAGAACTGCTCTTGTAGAATATGACCCAACCCAAAGCAAACCTGGACTATATATATTAATTTCAATACTGTGCACCAGCATGACTGAGTGACTTAGTGGTTTTATCAGTACATTTTTGGACTATAGCTAAGTAATTTACTACCAGTTAGGAACATAATTTTTTACATCCATTGGTTCCTAGCAATTGCACCAATTAGTTTGTAATCTAGTTAACACCGACCAGAACAAATTTAAAGATATGTTAAGATGCATATGTCCAACAAAATATAAAAAGAAAGTATTCCTATATTGTAACTCCAAATAGGAGTTGAGTGCATTATAATTTCACGTAAAACAATTGCCTGCCTATTATTTTATTTGTTTCTTTTCCACAAGCATGAGCAAAGTAGAAAATTAAAGACTTTTAATAATGTTTTTTTTTTCTCACTTCACTAAATATCTCCGAACAAGTAGTCAAGAAAAAATGAGAGGACAAATGAGATAATTGCTCTACATGAGAGTAATGGCATGAAAAAGTTTGGGAAGCCATGTGATTGAATTCAAAAAATTTAATTGGATTTTCTGTAATATTGGATTGTTTAGAGAAAGTAAAGAGCAACTGGTGTGTTCAAATGGTGGAAACAAAAGGATATGATTAGTTATGAGGTTCTGACATGACACTGATTACAAACACCAATGAAATTCAGTTAATATTAAAATCTAAGTCCCAACTGTATACAGTGTCACTGATTAATATGTCTTTGATCACTTTGTCACTTCCTGGCATTTTAGTACTAACCTGCCAATCTTATACTACATTACACTAAGACTACGCTTATATAAGGTTTAGAAACCCTGGTTATTTTATTAACGGTCATTAATTAGGTCATACACACCCTACAGATTCTTAATTATTAATTAACTCTCCTTAATTATTACAAAATAAAAGGGCAACTGTAACTGTGAATATATATGATGAATGTATCTGAAGAAGGTGAGAGGTACAATGTTGACCGCACCACTTAACAAACCATACTCTTATAAAAGATTTCAGAAATAAAATGTGTTTATTAATGGTTATCGATTAGGTCATCAACACCTTAAAATCAACAATAAACCCATTAATTAAAAACTATGACTTGTTTTATGTGAGGAACATGAATATCTGATTATGACCTGGCTCACAGGTAAAATATGAATAAATAAATAGACATAAATAAAAAGAGCAACAGTCATCCATATTATTAATGAATATGTACTTTACAATAAGTCTACACTTATGGTCACTTCACTTACAAATTGTTTATGAGTGGTTTAAAACAATCTTATTAATGGTTATTACACAGTCGTAACCAGTTTTAAATGAACAAGCATCTGTACATTGGGTAGCAGTGGCCTGTAGCTTGCCAAATAGTGAACTTTTGCGATCACTCAGCATAACTGCTTCTTCAGATGTGTTTAACCCTTTTAATGATATACTGTTGATGATTTTAAGGAGTTATAAACTTCATTCATGGAATAAACTGTCTCATTTTAAAACTTTTAGAAGAGGACTCCTATTGTAAAGTGGTCCACAGTTAAGATAAACATACTGTGTATGTATACTGTGGGCTTATAACCTAAATTATATACATTATTTAAATGTACAATAATAATTCAAAGGTGTTTATGACCCTATAATAATTATTAAAAAGCTCCTTCTAAACCATGCATCAACCCTTTATAAGGCTAGTCTTTTGTAAAGTATTTAGTATTAGAGTTTGGGATACAGTTGGGACATGGGGTGATGGCTATCACATATTGTTAGATCGTATGCTGTATAATCATCCCTAAATTGGGCCCATCATTCGCCTTTTGTTAGAGAAATCCCTCTAAACCCGCTGCATTCACTCCTGCGCATGTGACAATTTCACGCCATTCAACAGCTGCAACTGTCAGTTAGCATCTCAGTCAATCATCGTAATTACTTGATAAGACGCATCAGGGATACGGGCCGAAACAAAAGACTCGGAGTTAAAAGCCTCTTCCCTATTTTATTTACCAATTATTGTCTGGTCTCCCGCTTATCACTCACACCTGCTAGTTTGTGAACATCTACGCCGCCTAAACGGCTAATAACCTCTGCTATATATCCGCGGTGAGGTCAAACGCCACATGAAGAGGGGAAAAAACACCTCAGACGACGGATCAGGGGAAGGCGCAGAGAGAGATTCACACAGAGACAGATAAAATAGAGGGTATTTACCTTTGACACTGGCAGATGTGTAAGGTGGCCTTCAAGGACGAAGGCCAGGAAACGCTAGCCTCCGCTTCACTGAGCTGAACCCGAGAGTGCGTTAGCTGTTCAGTGTACTCAGGGTTTGAAGGAGATTTCAGGGTGTTTTTTTTATTCCGAAAGAACACCACATCGACGTTCAGGAGAGTGGGATGTCATCAGGAAGTGCCAAACTGAGCAAAGATGACATGGGATTATGGAGGTCCAACTCATTTTACCAATGTAATCCATCTGCAAGCTGCTGCCGTGCAAAAACAATACCATTTGAGAATCATTTTTATTTGTTCTTATGGATGCTTCGACTGGTCGGGAATAACAAAAGGCCAGTTTCCACGTGATGTCCACCACGGCAGCTGGCTCTGAGTCACGACTGCATTGCTTTCCCGTATCAGCCTTCCTCTTATGGCTGCCACTTTCTCATTCGACGAGGCCTCTGCGTTCAGAACCCATGGACAGATTGACTGCCGGTGTTTGCTTTTCCTCTCACCATCTGAAATGTCTTCCCACCATCCCTGGTGCGTTGTAGCTTTTGCTTATGATGCTATTTGTTCTTGCTTTGAGAAAAAATAGGATTGCTCTTGGATGACACCGGTAATTCAATTGGAGTCCCCTGTGTTCGCCAGCGATGGCCTGAGAGATGAAGAGCCCATCGATTTTTGTCGTAATCCAGAAGAGCCTCGTTCTGCAGCAAAAACAAATGGAGGTATTTATTGCAAATAATGTCGTATTAACTCATGTAAAACCCAGCGGTCATTTAACAGTCATTTCTGCTTTTGGAGGAGGAAAAGCAGAGGAAAGGAGACCTTATTCAGAAATAGAGTGGGGCCTTGGAAGGACCCTTAAAATCAGTCAAAAAATGATCCAGCCCTATTATGCAGGTCTTGTACACAAAGGAAATTTTGACATTAAAAAAAATCCAAGTAGGCCCACCTAAAACCAGCGAACCCAGCTTTTCAAGACTCAGAGAAATTTGTACTTCTGACATCTTCAAACCTCTCCTGTTATGAAAGTTCATGGGTCGTTCATTACCAGTGTGCCAGGCCAATTTCTGAAGGAGGTGACAAGTGGGGCACAGAATGTAAAATTACTTTTGATAAAAAATAGAGCAAAACAAATTTTGTAGCTTCATTAAGCTCATTTTATTACTCGCCAACTTTTCAGTGCACTTTGATGCACACAGTGCACCTGAACGTAAAAATAGAACGACTCTATTTGCATGTTATACATGACATATTACAGCTGTGCAGCTGAAATTCCATAAAGAAGCCTGAAAAACCCATTCTTGGAGTTGAAATTCCTGCAAAGAGCCTTAAAGCAGTTGTTGTGTAGGGCTGTATCATTTAGATTAACCTACAGTGAATCTGTAATACAGTAATCCCTCAGTTTTATGCGGATTTAGTCTAACACAGATTTTTCTGAGAACTGAACTGTAGATGTCATCTGCTATAAAAAAAGAAGAAGAAGATGCTGCAGCATGTAGCATGACTGCTCTGTGTCTTGTCCTCATATTTTAGTGTTTTAAACCCCCACCATCCAATTTTCAACAGTTATCTCAGTTTATTTAGTATTAGTAAGCTGTGCCCTGTCTTAACATGTGGGTAGAGAGAGTTATTTCAATGATTCTTTTGTGTACAAGTCTTTGTTTTCGCTCGCCACCTGCTGCTAATGCTAAATGTTAATGCTAATGTTTTTTTAAGCAATAAAGTTTTCTGATTCTGATTATTTACTTACCTTGATATTTTCTTTAAGGGGAATGCATTAAACTGAGTTTAAAATGAAATTAAAGTGCTCTGGGAGAATATCTGGGGGCATATAATAGGCATTTTTAGGCATTTTCAATACACACGGTTGCTTTTTGGAATGTAACCCCTGCGCTCAGGTGGGATGGAGTACCTTTAAAGTAATTTCCTTTACAAACAGTCTTCCAGTACAGATGCCAAAATGACGCATTACTCTGATCAATAAGTAGTCAATTAAGCCCTCCAGACCTGCACTGTGCAGTTCATCCTGCATGTTTGTGAGGATGTGTGAAGGAATAAGGAAGTGGTGAGAGTGTGAAGGAGATTTGGGACAAATAAATTACTGACTGCTGACAGCACTAAAGCAACCCACTAGCAGGTCGAGCTGTCCTCAGATTCACACACACAAACACGCGTCTCGTCAAAGGCTAATGAGCCTAAAACTCGGAGCGGCACCTGCAATTTTTCATTTACATTGGGCACAACCGAAAAGCTCATGTATCTCAGTAGCTCAGACAGCATGTGGGCAAAACCTGTCAAGTTTGGTGCCAGATCCAACCAGTCAGCGTTAATAAAGCCAAACAAAATCAATAAAGTCAATATTTATCAGGTAAAATGGCACAAGACAACTCACATAATGTGAAACTGAAAGGCACATTAAGGAAAACTGGGGAATCAATTCTTTAAGAGGGAAGTTCAAAAGGGTGGGGATCAATACAGGATACAATATGGAACCTACTTGAATCATGACAAGCTCCCACGGTAATTTTCTGAAATATGCTAAGTATGTCGTGTGCCATTCTAAGTGTGTCAGTGTCAGTATATCACCTGGAATCTTAGATTAAGAACCAAATTTAGGGTTTTATTGCTTGTGTTTAAGGCATTAGGGCACCATGCTACTATGCTTGTCTCTATTCCACATCTTGGTCTCTTGGATCTTCTGGTAAATTGCTTTTAACCCTCTGAGGTTAAACAAACCTCATTTTCTCTCATTTTACAAATTCAGAGTTATAAAACTGAGGGGGGGCATATTGGTTGATACCTATTAGCTTGATTTGAACCATAGAGCCTCCAGAGCCCAGCACTTTAACTGACATATTGATTCATGTGGGATTAATATTAGCTATAGTTATCTTTATGGTCTGTTTTATATCAGGTCAAAGGTGCCAAAGGCTTTCTTAAAAATAGATATGGCAGAGTAGGACAAGACTAATCACTAAGGATTACGGGTAAAAAAGACATCACCCAACTGGCCTATGTGAAACTAACCCTGTTCAAATACTGCGTCAGTTTGAGTACGTTGTATAGGTATTAATATCAGTGTGGACAAAATGTATTATTACACTGGGTCTGTTTTATTGCATTTTTTGATGTTTTGTTGTCAGGTTTGGCTGATTCAGAAAATCATATAAGTTCTAGAGATTTCATGTATATTTTTCATTATAAGGTTGTTGCAATAATACTATAATTTTCATAATAGTCTCACTGATGCATGTGTCTCATGCTTAGTGCGTGAGAGTTGGCAACCATGTTATCTACATGTACAACAAACAAACAACATATTAATATGCAAAAAGTTATAAGTAGAACAAAAAGACTGTCAGCTGAGCCGCCAAGTTTAGTTTTTTTTCTAAAAAAGACGTTTCTAACTAAACCCTTGAAGCTACATGA
The DNA here is from genome assembly GCA_037974425.1 of Phenacogrammus interruptus. NCBI lineage: Eukaryota > Metazoa > Chordata > Actinopteri > Characiformes > Alestidae > Phenacogrammus > Phenacogrammus interruptus. The sequence goes on along the minus strand of JBBPCW010000084.1, from coordinate 9,709,505 downwards.
AAATACACATTACCACTGAAATCAGCGCTGAGATTGTAGAAGAAACACTACAGACCGGAAAGAAACAAAATTTTGTTGCCTGGTGTTATCAGTGTGGACAGAGTCTACCTTTACACTACATACACAAAAATAAATGCTTTTATTCTTGTAAAGCTTTTATTCTTGTAAAGCTTTTATTCTTATAAAGCGATATTCAGTTTTAAGTGCTGCCCATATTCTTATAATTGGTTGGACCAACTATAAGCATGTTCAAGCATTTACAAACTTGAGTTCTGATTTACACATTACTAAATCAAAAAGGCTTGACTTTAGTAGATACTAATTATATACAGAGCTGTACGTGTTGGGACACCCTGAGGAACCTCACAAATCTGAGAAAATGGCATGACTCTACAAGGCTATATTAATTGACTGTGCTTGGGTCGTTGCTAGTAAAACACTAAATGCTGTGTGGTTTAATTTCCACCTCTGTTTATGAGTGCCCAACCCATGCCAGTAGCACAAGTAACTGAATTAGATTACCGATACACATTGACCGAGGCAGTTTATAGGGGAAACCCACCTTGTATCTACACTCATTATCCACTTTATCAGCTCCAGTGACCAGGTATGCCAGAGTCTCATTTTGCACTCTTTACAGTTATAAATAATTCCCTGTGAACAGAATGAACTAACTCAGGGCTCTGCTGCACATTTATCTAGCCCGATTGATCACCATCAGGGTCCCAGGTTACCATTTCATCCCAGATTTGCAATCGCCGGTGTCACTTGCCCAAGTGTCCACAACTGTTTTGGCTGCTTTCGAATCCCACATGCTCCTCCCCTAATCAAGGGCAACTTCTGTTCAAAACTCTGAGAAAATTCCTCTTGTTGTGGACCAGAGACTTTTATGTTTCTCTTTCAGTAAAATCTACCTTGACTGACTCTTATCTTTACTTAAGTTGCTCTGGTTATGGGCATCTGCCAAATGCCACTACAGTTATTCATGATCAGCATTCACGGATTCAGTCTAACGCAGATTTTTCTGAGAACTGAACTGTATTACCGCCTACAGTCCAGCGGTTTAATTTCCACCTTTATTCACCTTGACATTGTCTTTAAGGGTGATGCATTAAACTGAGTTTCAAATGAAATTAAAGTGTTCTGGGAGCATATTTGGGTGCATATTTGGGGTTTATATTATAATAATAGGCTTTTTGAGGAAATTTTTTTAACAAAACACAACAACACGTTTTTCTCTATACGCGGATGCTTTTGGAACATAAACCCCATGAAGAGCGGGGGATTACTATATTCCCTTTACTTTACCTTTACATCTATCTATCCAACAGCGGCCAAGCTGTACACTAAGGCCTTCTATTGTTACTCTATAGAGACTCTCTCTCTCTCTCTGGGTCGACTGGACAGTCCCTATTTTGAGTCTCTGGGTTTCTTCCTCCAGCTTTAGGGAGTTTTTACTCGCCTCCGTTGCCTCTGTTACACACTAAGGTCTCAGACCTGGATTCTGTTAAGCTGCTTTGCAACAACATTGGTTGTAAAAAGCGCTCTATAAATATTATTGAATTGACTTGAATATAGATGCACTTTGTAGTTTACGATTACAAACTGTATGCGATTTTTAGCTATAAAAATTTGATTACATTGCTTACTAATTCACAGGACCTATTATCAGAAGGCCTACTTCTTGTAGCCATTCTGGGCTCCCTGCATTTTAAACTTCACATTTTCCAGACAATTGTTTAGTAATTATGAGTGTCCGTAAGTTGCGTTCCATTGTAAATCAATTGTGGGACGCCTGCCACAAAGCACTTACATCTGACTGTATTAATAGATAATATATAAACCTGCTGCCTTGCATGGGCTAAGCCAAGATTAGATTCCAAACTGGAATCCTCCTCGTACGAATCTGCAGTGGAAAAACACAAGGCTTTAGACCGAGGGAGAAATGGATTTAGATTATCAGAGGAGAAAGAGAGAGAGAGAGAGAGAGAGAGAGAGATCTGCCAGAGCCTTTCAATTTACTATATGAAGAGTACTTCAGAACATTTATTTTCCTCAATTCTCAACTATTTATCCTTTCAAACATGTCATGTGACAGTACACAAAATGCCATTTTATTATTGTTATATCATGTTATCATTGGGATGAATATCTTAATACTCTTTTCTGCGTGGATCATCAGTACTTCCAGGGCACATCAATTTTAGAGACTAAAAAAAGGCCTAAAACAGTCAGTATAATAACAATTGCATTAACTAATTAATGTCAAATAGCCGAAGAGAAGCCAGTCTATTATATCTTATTCATTTGACATGAGTATATTTTTGTTGGACTAATGAAGTGTCGATGGAAGATCCTCCTTCTTTCTTCCCTTCCATTTCTCCTCCCAGTTCTGTCTGTGAGGGATGTTGGGTTTTTAATGATTCTGCATCAACCCTCCCACTCCTGAGGTGGATAGTGAAAACAGACCTTGTTGTCTAAAAAGGCTGCCGGATAAAAGGCTAACTTTGTGTATTGTTAAAGCTCACAGTCAATCATACTGTGCCCTAAACCACACTGACAGGTTTGCAGAGTTTTAATAAAGAGCTAGATGCGGTTTGAGTTGACTTCTAGTGTCTTCCCAGCGCTGAACTGAAGAAGCAAAATTTGGACATCAAAGATGTCTCGGCTGATCGAACACATCTGTGCTGAGTGGAAAACTGAGGGGCAAGTTTGATTTTCTGCTGAACCATTCCTTCAAAGCAGAAGCTGCTCAAAGCTTCAGACGTTCTCAGAGTTCTTCAGACGTTCTGCCGGAATATAATAGTTTCTAACACAACCAGAGTCTGGAGATAAGACCTGAAGTTGTAAACCGGCTGTTGGATCTTCATGTCATATTTGTGATTGTATATTTTTACAACTGGTTCTGCAGTTTTAATGCTCCACTACTGTTTTCCTGGTGCATTTGATCTATTCTAGCTGGTTTGCAAACCTCATAAACTACATAATCTTAATCATGTGAATTAGTGCAAGAGGCCCTCAAGGGTGCAGTGTTATGTTTTTGCCATAATGCCCACTCAGAAAGGCAAAAAGCAAATCATCAATAAAACAAATGGATAAATAGATTACGATATTGGCATAATGGAGTGACTCCTAATCTTTCCCTGTTATCAGTAAATATGGTTACTGTACACCACTGTTGGGGACAACACAATACATGAAAACTACATTAATATAATTCCAGTACTAAGTGTAACACTATTATCATTTATTTAAAACATCTTGATGAACAAACCAATGTAAATGGTCCAAAATGACCAAAGAAACTGTGTGACATTCACTGTTTGGTTCCGAGGTCATCAAATTTCACCCTTGAGCTGGGCGCCCACATGCATGACGTAGCTAACACAATGGTGTTTGACAGCTCAAGAAGCTTGGAGGAGAAAACTTAGTACCAGTTCTATTAGTTCAGCTGTGATGGGGGAGAGGGAGGGCCATCCAATACGTTAATTAAGTCAAAAGCTAATTCCATTCCCTAACAACAGGGGGCAGTGTTCCTGGAGCAACTTGAGGTTAGGGATTTTCCTCAGGACCCCAGTGGTGATTTGCTGAAGGCAGGATTCAAACCAATGTCCTCTTGGTCCAGAGGCAAGTATCCTAACCACTAGGCCACCACTAATGGCCTCCAGGAACCTAAGTTGTGATTTCGCAATAAGTTCATAACTCAACAAAATGTTATAAACTTAAACTGTTATGAACCCAAACTGTTATAAACTCAACAAACTGTTATAAACTCAACAAACTGTTATAAACTCAATAAACTATTATAAACTCAACAAACTGTTATAAATTTAACCAACTGTTATAAACTCAATAAACATGTTGTAAACTCAAACTGTTATGAACTTAATAAACTGTTATAAAATCAAACTGTTATAAACTCAATAAACTGTTATAAACTCAATAAACATGTTGTAAACTCAATAAACTCTTATAAAAACAAACTGGTATAAACTCTAACTGTTATAAACTACTCAATAAACTGTTATAAACTCGATAAACTGTTATAAACTCAATAAACTGTTATAAATTCTAACTGTTATAAACTACCCAATAAACTGTTATAAACTGTTATAAATTCAATAAACAGTTATGAACTCAATAAACTGTTATAAAATCAAACTGTTATAAACTCTAACTTTTATAAACTACCCAATAAACTGTTATAAACTCAAACTGTTATAAACTCAATAAACTGTTATGAACTCAATAAACTGTTATAAATTCTAGCTGTTATAAACTACCCAATAAACTGTTATAAACTCAAACTGTTATAAATTCAATAAACAGTTATGGACTCAATAAACTGTTATAAAATCAAACTGTTATAAACTCTAACTGTTATAAACTACCCAATAAACTGTTATAAACTCAAACTGTTATAAACTCAATAAACTGTTATGAACTCAATAAACTGT
>JBBPCW010000084.1:9603116-9613580 GCA_037974425.1 Phenacogrammus interruptus | reverse complement strand
AACTCTTTTTTTTCTTTACTGCATAATTCCATGTGTTCCTTCATCATTTAGCTTGTTTTCAATATGAATCTACAATGTAGAAAACAATAAAAACAAAGAAAAAACATTGAATGAGAAGGTGTCCCCAAACCTTTGACTGGTAGTGTATGCGTTCAGTTGTGAAACTATGCACCATTAGGACCTTAAAGATCAATTCATTCATTTCAGTAAACCACCTAAACGGCCATATTGAAAGAGTTCTACTTACTTGCCATGATTGAGAATGACTGTGCAGTTTGGCCAGCAGTCATGGTTGACCAGACAGAGGTTTGGGAAGATGCCCACTCCCACTGCCTGAAGCCCCCTCTGGTCACTGAGAGTAAAGCCATTGCAGCTGATCTAAAATGGACAGACAAATATAAAATATAAAAACTCAGATTACTTACATTTACGGTACTTAACAGACTGCTTTTATCCAAAGTGACTCCATTCCCTAACTACAGGGGCCCAGTGGTCTATTGAAGGTAGGATTTCAACCCACAACCTCTTGGTGCAGAGGCAAGTATCCTATACACTAGGCCACCACCCCCCTGCTGTACTCGGATTCACAATCATATCCCTTATGAATTATAAGTGAGTGATGATGGAGTCACATCACTGTGTCAGGCTCCACTGGTTTCTTTCTACTCATTACTGGTGGTGCAAGTGTATGGAGGCCTATTGTCTTCAAGGCCTAGTGCACAAAGTACCCTGACTGTATTGATCACTACTGATTTTGTTATGAAAAATGTACACACCATCACTGCATTGGTAGTAAACATGCTAACAGCAGTGCAGCAGTATTTGCTAGAGTGATGTTTTCCACTTCAAATACTAGGAAACTCACTTTCTGATGACATATCTTGAAGGTGGGTGAAAAAAAACTGCTTCAGGGTGACTTTTTAAAATAATAATTGATTGATTGAGTCATTCTTTGATTGGTTTTGATTCTTTGATTAATTTAATGACTGATGTCAGACAGAAAAGGCCCACCTACCACACCAAAGATATGTGAGATGAAATCGGCGTTACACTGCTTTCTGTCACGTGGCCAGTACTCCTGGAAATTGTGGACGTCCACTTTAAGCTCTTTGAGATCCTCTGGAGCCATTTTAGAGATGTGGTCCTCCAAGAAGTCCAGGGTGGTCAGCTGACCATCAGAGACCTTGCCTGTGTGCCTCTGCATGCGCCAGATAATGCGAGCGGCCAGACTAATGTGGACCCAAGAGCAAGACACAACAAAGAAACTCACAGTTTACAAAGTAATGCAGCAGAAAACAGGCTAAAGGCAAAACTGTGTGCTTTTCCTAAATTAACATCTTGCTCAATTCGATTGTACAGACAGCAATCGCGGAGAACATTTCTATTTTAAATATGACCATATAAATATTTAGAAAGTGCGTTTTGAAAGTGGTAAAACACTATTGTACTTAGAGGCGCGAGGTTTTAAAGTAGCCAATCCGAGAGCATTATGTAATGCGCAGGCAAAAGCCTGCTACAGCATGCCTGCTCCGTGTCTTGTCTTCGTATTTTAGTGTTTTAAACATTTTCCCCCAATTTTAAACAGATATCTCAGTTTATTTAAGTAAGCTTTCTAAACATGTGGTTAGAGAGAGTTATTTCGACCTCTTGTCAAACAGTGACATAATGGCCCTCGCGAGGGCCACATTCAAACAAGAGTAAAGGGCTCAGCAGACTGGCGCCATAACACTGGAAGCATGCAATTTCCTTTTCTTTGTACGCTGCAGCTTAAACACCATACACTTCAATGGAACTAAGGGGTCTAGCACAAATCTAGGTCAGGCCTTCTCGTCCAACTGCAGTGTCTGACCCCTTAAATGAAAGAATGAAAATTGAATGAAATTCCCAGGGAAACTTCAAAATCATGTGGAAAGCCTTCCAAGAAGAGTGGAAGCTGTTAGATAGATGCAAAGGGGGACCAAATCCTGATTAAAATCTATGTATTTGAATGCAATGTCATAAAAGTTACTGTTTGTGCAATGGTCAGGCATCCCAATACTTTTGTCCTTATAGTGTATGTCCATCAGACTGCCATATAGTGATTCATTGCATGCTTTGCATCATTCCAGCTTTGAATCACACCAAATATTGTCTTGAGCGCCTAACGGTTAACCCGTGCCGATCTACATTTACAGTTATCGCATTTATGAGATGCTTCCATTCCCTAACTAAAGGGGGCAGTCTCACTGGACCAACTTGGGGTCTTGCTCAGGAACCCAATGGTGGTATGCTGAAGGCAGGATTCGAACCCATGACCTCATGACGTCTTGGTCCAGAGGCAAGTATGCTACCCACTGGGTCCCCACCACCGACTTGTGGCAGAGGTGGCATCCACTGACAGTGTCTTTAGTACATAACGAGAGAAGAACAAGCCAATAGATTTTATGACTTTTTGATGTCAGCTCTACTTACCGCACATTTTCATTGGGCGCCACGCCCTGCTTCCTGATGGCAGCGCATTCCAGCTTGTGCTCCTCCCAGGCGGCGCGCTGGCACGTGCGGTCGCAGTAGTGAGCAAACTTGCACTGTGCACAGCGGTGTGGGTTGGCCTGTCTGCGGAAGCAGCTGTGGCACACCTGCATGGACAGGCTGGAGGAAAGAAGGTGAGGTGGACAAAGAGGGCAGACCTGGAGTCAAAACACAGGGGTGTACCATAGATCATGCAAAATCTGTCAGCTCAGATTTTATCCTAGTGGGAGGAGTTTGCATGAAGCGAATGAACTTCTTTGAAACTCCCTGAAAACAGCATTGCTTATGTCAGTGACACCAACATGGCCATACCCCTTAAAGAGCAATAGTTTTTATACAGTACTGTGCAAAAGTCTTAGGCACCTGTGCAAAGTGTTTGAAGTAATTTCTATCAGCAGTGGCTTCTTTCTGCAGCAAAAACAGCTGAATATTAGCATAAATGCGAACAAACAAGCAATAAAAAGTATCAGGATTTCTTTTTTCTAAAAAGTAGTGGATATTCTGCTGGTTAGAGGAACACAGGTTTGGGTGAATGAATAAAATTCCATAATCAGCACCTAATTTAATCTACTGCAGTAAAAAGAGCCAAACCAGGGATTTGATGGAGCTGCAAGTAAAACTGGGCTTCTATGAGGAAAGAGGTCTGGAAATTCAGCGAACACTTTGCCACAGAAAACCACCATTTACTGTATTAATGTTGTTTGTATTTGTTGTAATATAAGTGTTTTAACACTAACTTAACACCACTGCCCAGCAGTAAACATGCATCATTTTCTTAGGTGCCTAAGACTTTTGCACAGTACTGTATATGTATAATTAAATGTAAAAGATGCAAACAAAGCACAGTACAGGAGAAAATAACAGAGTCAGAATTGTTTTTTCTGGTAGCAGTAATAGAGTCAACCTATCATTTGTCAATCTATAAACTTGAGTTAAATGCGCCACTATCTGTTATTAAAAGCCTTTTACATTATTATACTGAAAGTTCAAAATAATATCCCACCGAGAACATTCCTCTTGCATGTCAAGCACCAAAAGAAACAAATAATCTCCTGATTAATTTTTCGTCCTTTAATCCAGCCTGTTTTCAGAATGCATACCCTTGGCATAGTGACTTTCTGTAGGTTTCATTTCAACATCCCATGCTAACAGGCAAGAGTTCCTCCGCCATAACACACAAGTGGTACGAAGCCTGAATAAACGTAAGTGGTGTGCAGTTTTCAGTCTTCACAGCGTAAATGCAGAACCCCCGTACCAACCACACACAACCTTGGCACAAAACCTCCCCTGCCCCCACCCCCTGTTAGCAACTCCCTGCAAAGAGAAAAAAAAAATTTGTGCCAGTTAATTCATGTAGGTACTCGTTAGAGTACTAGCGCAAAAAAATGATGTATATTCTGCGGACCGCCCTATATAAGGGCAATTTTAAACTGTTATTTATTTCATCTTTGATCAGTCTCACCGACCTGGCATGTATGTCGTTCTAATAAGTTCTGGAGCTTTATCCAACATAAAGCAATCCATTTTCATGCTTTAATGATTGTTATTGAATGTTCCACATCTAAAGTTGTGTTAAGTCCTAAAATAACTACGCAGATTGACAGTGGCGGTTTCAGTCCAACATGGATTTTGTCTGAGAACCAAACTAATAATTGTCGGCTGAAAGCCCTGCAGTAACGTGAAAACTGCAGATATCCTCTGCATTTTTTTTTACTTTTCTGATGCCCGAGCCTTGTCTGCCACGCCTACTCGTGCAGGGTTGCTAAGCACCGTGCCCAAACATAAACAGCCAGCACGAGGAAAAGGGGACGTGGTGGACGAGGCCCGGACATGACAGCTTTTTTTGTGGCAGTATATAATTTTTCAGACATTTTAGTGCTAAATTATTAAGAAAAATATACTAATTTTGTAACATAAATATTAATGTAAATTCAGCTCAATTTCCATATAAAAAAATAATTATAAATGCTTTGGTACTGTGGAGAGAAACACAAAGAAAGGCGTTGTGGGACGGTGAAACACCACTGTACTCAGAGGCAGGAGGTTTGAAAGTAGCCAATCCGAGAGCCTTATTTATTTCTCCTTGCTGCTGATTGGTTGCTGCACTTTGACACAGCTGCAGTCTAGAATTTGCCCCGTGGAGCGTCTTCGAGTGTTCTCCTGTTTTTCTTTTTGTTCTTCTTAAAGCCTGTATTTTTATTACTGTGAATTAAATGAGTTTATTACTGTATTTACCGGCTTATACCAAAGAAAACGCACTGCATGAATTCCAGTCCAGTCTGTGCCGGGGTAACATCACTATTTACATTCTAACACTGCGAAAGACAGCAGTTCAGTGTAAACTGTACAGTACGGATATGGGATTACCTTTACATTTTCTTTAAGGGCAATGAGTTTGAAATGAAATTAAAGTGTTTTGGAAGCATATTTGTGGCATTTGTAGGGTTTACACAATACAAATAGGCACTTTTGGGCGTTTTTTTGGACCAATATCAGTCTTTCACTATGTGCGGTTGTTTTTGGAATTTACATCATCTCCTCTTGCACTGCTCCCTATATAAAGATTCTGGCACTTAGAACTCCTTTGGTTCTCACACTGTTCTGTGTTACCCTGTATTGTATGTTGCTTTGGATAAAGATGCAATTCATCATAGCAACATGCAGTTTAATCATGTTATAAATGTAGATGAATGTAGCATTAGGAGACTTGCCCAGAGGCTCATTCTTGTGTAACATGATGTGTTTCGCTATGAGGGGGTGGAACTGAATCCGGAGCTGCTGTGTGGAGGGCAGCGCTGTTACCTACTAGACAGTACCGACTACTATACTGTGACATAAAGTGATGTAATTTATCTTTGAACCCTAACAAATATTACGCGTTGCTAGTGTTACATCATTTTAAGATGACAGTAAGGAACCCTCACAACTTCATTTCTTTCATGTGTCTGTAATACTCCACCGCTGCTGTGGCCTGTTCAACATATCATTCAGATGCTAATGGAAACCAGTGTTTCTGTTTACAGAGTCATTAAGTGGAGAGCTCTGCATGCGTCCTGCAGATACTGTGCAAACTCTCCTTACTTTTTATGGAGGTGAAACTGTGATCCAGTCACATGAGAGAGGAATCTCTCTCGCCCTTTTGCTGTACATAAACAAGGCCAAATGTTAGTTGTTCGACCAACTCAACTCATTTCATCCTAAATGATATCATGCTTTTTCTTTAAATCAATGCTCTCCTTTTGTATTTGTATAAATGGTCATGCACTGGCGGCATAATTGAGCTATAAAAATATAAGAACATATAATCCAGAGGCTTGTTCCAAGTGTAAACCATAAGAGTCAAACATATTTGAACACACTGAACACTGCCTGTGTCTAAGAATAGTCCTGAAGCATATCGTCATCAAGTCACAGTGTCTATGATTTCATACGGCTCACGCAACACCCCCCCAACACCCCCGATTAGAGTCATAACAATGCTCACACAATTAATGAAATGGGAAACATGGGAAATATGGCAAGTCAACAGCTTAAGGATCTCAGGAGCAGGCTGCTCATATTGGTTGAAAGTTCATCACTGGATAAAATGAGCAGAGACGGTAATTTTAAGTGTCAGGAATCTGTCCTGACACTCTCCAATTATTTCCTAAGTTACGCACCACCATTCATTAAAACTGATGACTGTTTTACACTTGAGGTTGCTGGTCTAGCTATCCTTAATCTCAGCCACCCAGCGAGCCAGACAGGGTTTCATATGGTCAAAAAAATGTGCCCTCATAGCACTGGCCCCATCTGTAAAACCCATGGACCGACAGCCCTTTAAAATACTTTTCACCTCCAGGTCTGTTTTATTACTTTACTGTATCTCATTAACTGCCGATTATTAGCAAAGAGCTGTTACCTTTTTAGTCAATCAGAGTAAACCAAGATGATGTAACGTCTCAATACTATTCTGTGCTGACGCAGGCGTCATATGGTTATCAGATGCTGTTACAGTGTGTTTAAAATATTAGCGTTACTAGTGAAGATACATGATACCAACTAGCTAGTTGCTATTTGCTAAGCTCTCTCAGGGCCAGTGAGCTTCAGGATGATGAAACCACAACACGTCCCACTGTGAGCGATGGCATTTGAACCCTCCGGAGCAGAGATGGAGTATCTATGATGCATTCCAAAGACCAGAAGACACTTTAACGATCAAAGCCAAAGGTCAAAGCCAAGGTTTAGTTCAACCATCCCTGGTCTGATTTTCAGATGTAATTGTAGGACTGGTAGCCAAGCTTTTGAACAGAATGCACAGCTTGAAGATAGCACTTGAATTTGCTCTATTCTCTGCTTTATTTTTTGTTTTTTTGCTTTTTACCTGTCAAAACTGTGACCTGAGAGCTTTGCACAAAAATTCCAATGTGCATGGACTGTTGGTCTTATGTGCAAATGGCAAATAAAAATCTTGAATTTCAATGCATCGTTCACTCACTGATGCACTTTTATTCAGAGAACAAAACAGCCTCTCAAAGCAATTGGCCACACTGTGACAGGAACCAGCTGGGCTTAAACCATACTTTAATGTAATGCCAGGTTAATGTTGACCCATTCCAGCACCATTTCAAAAGGATGCCTTAACAGGGCCTTTATTCAGAGCTCAGACGTCCATTCAGCACTTTCAGAATTCCTGCCAGAGACTGATTTGTTATCTAATGTCTTCTTTTTGTGCCTCACATTGTGCAGTCCTTGCATCCTTGGCTGGTCTATTTCAGTGGGTCAATCCCATTCTATGTGGTTGGTCCATTCTCTGCTGTGGAGGTAAACAGTCCAAACAACAGGCCTACCTGTCAAAGACCACAGCAGCAAAGCTGGCCTCTGCAAAGACCACTTCGCCAGCACACATCTCCTTGGTGGTGCGGAGGCCGCGGCCTTTCTCTCCGGCCGCAAACACCTCTATGGCATCCTTCTTCTGCAGGGTCATCTTGTGGAGACTGGCGGGTTGCTGGCTGCTGGCTGCTGCTGCTGAGAGAAGAATTGCACACAGTGCACAGGCTGACTGTCCCCTGAACTTACCTACCTCTACAAGCACCCCCCCCAAACCCAGCCAAAAATAAACACACCTCTCACTCTCTGAGCTGTACCATGTGCCCCATGAAGGGGGTGCTGGAGGCTGGTCTGTGATAAGGGGAACGGATACTCCGGATGTGTGAGGAAGGTGAACTGGATTCTATGCGTGTGTGAGCGTGTGCCTTCCCCATCTTTGGGAGAAGCCAGGCCCGGCCCTTATGAATATTTTTATCCAGCAGCTGCGTCTGCCTGTCAAAGCAGAGCTGTGAAAAGGGGTGGTCAGACGACAGGCACTCTTCACACAGGCAGCAGCGAACAACGCAACCACCATTTCTTTTCTGGTCTATTTTTTTTTCTAATTGTACATTTGAACACCTTGTAAAAACGTTTAAGCATCGCAGCAACAAATAGTCATAAAGTGTGCAGTAGTTACTGGATAAAAAGCAGTTATCCTCGACTGAATGTTTCTATAAGACAGAACTAAACATCCGTAAACCTTTTTATTTAGTCATTTTAAACTGAAAGCCTTATTTGCTTTTATATTGTTACCGTCTCTTCTATGAATCAATTTCAATACAAAACATTAAAGCATTCATGTTCATGCAGATCAGGGCTAATAATGGAAAAGGCCAGTATTGAGAATCTGACGGGTTCATGTAAAAGACTCTAAGATGAATAAAGATAGTAGGTCTAATTACGTTGAAATGATATAATTGTTTTATGATATTACCCATAACAGTTAGAATAAGAGACACATTGACATCTTTCTGACAGTAATGCACCAGTCCCCTCCCTCTATACAATAATCGCTCTTATTTTGCGGGAGCTCCCTTGTATATTGAAAAATCATGTTGTGTTTTGGTAAAAAAAAAATGCCTCAAAATGCCAATTTTTGTAGTGTAAACCCTAAATATGCCCCTCATTTTAAACTCAGTGTAATGCATTGGCAAATAAATAACCAGAATCAGAAAACTTTTTTGCTTAAAAAACATTAGCATTAGCGGCGCGCAAAGACAAAAAGTTGAAGACAAGTTGAAATAACTCTCTCTACCCACATGTTTAGACAGGGCACAGCTTACTAATACCCAATAAACTGAGATAACAGTTGAAACAGTTCTATGAAACAGTTATAGGTGGATAACAGTTGAAAATTGGGGGGAAAAGCTTAAAACACTAAAATATGAGACACAGAGCAGTCATGCTACATGCTGCAGCAGCCTTCGTCTTCTTTTTATGGCAGTTGACAACTACTGGGCTGGTGGCAGTAATATGTGAAATATACCTTTGTGAATCACGGTAGAGTTTATATTTGTGTAAGAGTTTTTATTTGGCGCTTCCAGCAGTGATTAATTTTCGGAAAAAAGTGTCATCGCTTCTGGATGTTTCCATAATCTCACCGACACAAAATGTTTACAGTAGGAGTGCAGGAAGGTGGTGTGTGCATGTGTTTGTGTGTGTGTGTGCAGTATTTGACCAGACGCTCTCCAGAAAGGACTGTTTAGGATCACCAGAGATTTAAAAGGTGCAACAGTTTGCAGACTCTGTAGTCAGCGGTGACAGGCAGGAGAAAGTGTATCTGGTTTTAGATCTCAGCATGTTTTTTCTGGGGCTTGGACTGCTGTGAGGCATCAAGTCTCAATGTTTGGGTTCTGTTTAAGAGGGAATAACAATGAGGTTTAGTGTTTTTGTCCTGTCTGAATTTGTGGTCTTGTGTTCTGTTCTGTCCTGCTGTTGTGTTTCTCCATGGTTCTGGAGGAACTCTGTACTGTTTGAATATGGTAGAAATGACAATATAAACCTACTTGACTGGATGGAGACAAAGTCATTCTCAGTGGTTTGATGCGAGTTGGTACACTGTAGAGAAACTTAGTGGGAGTGGTATTGGGGTGGTGGTAGTACTCTAGTGGGTAAAACATAGTGACTTAACTCTCAGTTGCTTCAAGAGGGACTGTCTCTGTAACTAATGACTGTAAATCACACTGAATTGACCGAATTCTACTTTTTTTCTATTTCTTTGCACATATAAAGCAATTTTGATTTTCTATTCCAAAGGCTGCATTTTGTATCATATATAGGGTTTTTTCTGTTAATTTATTTGTTTTCCTTTTCCCCTTCCTCTGTGTATTCCTCTGTACATTTAAAGTTCTCTATTTATTTATTTTCTTAATTATTATGCTGCCACAAAGAGCAACCAAACAGTTTTTCCATTGTTCCAGCAACAGTGACAATAAAGACTATTCTTTGTGTCTTTATTGTCACTGTGCGTCATGGCTCTCCCCCAAGTTTTTTTTGTTTTTTTTAGATGGTGCTTAAATTTACTACAGCATATCTTGTAAGGTTCTAGTAACTTGCTGATCTATTGATCTGTTTAACATCCTTCCGACTGTACCTTTGATAAACGTTATGTGAGTTTGTATGAAACATTGTTATGCAGTGTCAGGAACCATGCAAGTAAAAGTGCTCAAAGCAGTTTGAGGCAAGGGTGATGAATACAAATACAGTACATTTTATGTGCAGTATATCAGTGTGTTCCTTATGATAAGATGCCTTTATTGTCACTGTACACAAGATACAGTGAGATGCCCAGTATAACTTTTTACTGCTTTCTTGTTGATTTGCACTTGTTTACGGTAACTTTACTAGCATAACTGCACTTCATCACACACTGAGAAAAATGTACATTGGTGACTGTGCGCCTCCATTAGTCAAGTGAAATCAAGTAGATGTTTATGATTTCAGCCCTATTTACAGTAAAGTGCAACACAAAGGACAAAAACAAAAACACTACAAAGCTCCACAGGCGCCGTTACATTAGTGTCTTACCTTACATGCAAAACTGGATGTAGAAGCTATATGTAGAAAGAAATGTCTTGGCTGGATGTCTACATTGTACAACATTGTACA
>JBBPCW010000084.1:9561523-9573725 GCA_037974425.1 Phenacogrammus interruptus | reverse complement strand
TAGTATTAGTAAGCTGTGCCCTGTCTAAACATGCGGGAAGAGACAGTTATTTCAATGTTTCTTTTGTGTACGAGTCTTTGCACACTGCTAATGCTAACCACTGATGCTCATGTTTTTTTAAGCAATAAAGGTTTCTGACTGAGTATTTATTTATCTTTACATTTTCTTTAAGGATACTGCATTAAACTAAGCATATTTGGGGGCATATTTAGGGTTTACACAAAAAAACAAATGGACAGTTTTAGGCATTTTTTTTTACCAAAACACAACAACGCAGTTTTTCACTATGCGGGTGCTCTTGGAACGTAACCTCTGCGAAAAGCAGGGTATTACTGTATATTCTTCAGAGGCATGATCTTGATAGGATAAAAAGTAAGAAATATTGTCATTAGTTTCACCGGTGCCGCTAAATGGGAAGAATACAGACTGATTTTATCGGCCAGTCAATGCATCAGTTCTATTCTGCAAAGCAGCAAATAAATGTCGTACCAAAATTGTATGAAAATGTGACCTTTTGAGGAAAAAATGCAGTTTTGCATGGACTTTACCAAATACAACAAACTTTATTCAAACGCAACAGCTTTTAACTTGAAGCCTGGCTAGATTCTGACAGCTTGAAAGATCATGTGCCCACCTGCTCTGTGTCTGGCTTCTTTATTTAGTTTAATTCGTTAAAAACAGTTCTTTAGTTCCCAGAACGATCTGTTGCCTAGTTAGGCCACCTCTTCAAACAAAATACAAAGGAAGAATGCTTGTCATGACACTTCACAGCACACTTGGCAGCCTCAGCACCAGGCGCCGTTCTTCAAGGCTGTAAACATTTCAGAATGGAGCGAGAGACCATCAGTGAAGGAGAGAGAGACAGCGAGAGAGAGAGAGAAGTGGACATGGGGGTTGTGGGGGAGGGGAGGGGCCTTCCATAAAGTGCCTTGTGACTCTCCAGCAGGAACGAGAGACAGATTCCTGCTGTAGCCCTTTCCTAGTGTATCATTTCCCTAAGGCTGTCTTGTGGTGGTATTTCAGTCTTCTTCTCTGTTGATGTGTACATGTTGAAGAGTGTGTATGTCCATTTGTGTGCGTGGTTGTGTTTGTATGTGTATTTTGGGGGCGGGGGTGGAGGAGGATCCAGCCAGCTGATGTCATTCAGTCCAACAGGCAGCGCCTGAAAGGGGCCCTTTGTTGGCAGAGAGCAGCACGAGCACTCGGCTTCTCCCACTATCGCGCTTGCAGGCGACAGGACAGCAGGATGGCAGCCACAAGAGAGCCCGTCTTTACGTCAAAGTGTTAGATTCGGCCCCTCACCCCGTCCCAGAGACGAGTTGTCCATGTTTGGATGGGTATTTTTCCACCCGAAAGAGCAATCGAGCGAAAGCCGACCCGGGAAAAAATGGAGCCTCTTGGACTGGGAACTCGGTAGTAGAGTCATAAAGTGGATGCAGCTGTGGAGTTTTGGGATGTGGATATTGGCCTTTTCTTCCAAAAGTTGTTTTCTTCTGTATTTGTCTTCGCCTCGTTGATGACCCCGGACTCCACTCGTGAACAACTTTCAAAACTTTTTTTTTTCTTAAGTTAACTTTTTGATGCCGGATTACTAGAACTACAGGGTGGGGGGAAAAATCGACTTTTTCTTGAAAGTGGCAGCCTAAGAAAGCAAATGAAAATGTTGGAGATCTGTCTGAAATTGGTGGGGTGCAAATCTAAAAAAGGCCTCTCGTCTTCCTCCAGCTATTACTTCGAAGGTAAGAATCTGGGATTTGCTACAGACCAGCTGGAGAAGAGCTAGCATGGCTTTGTGTCTGTTTGGTGGGGGAGGTGGGAGGAGGTGTTTTTTGAGAAGAATGTCAGTTACAAAGAAAAGGGTAGTTAGAACAACACCTGGGAGAATAGACGAGGCAGCAAACAGGAAACTTCGGTCGATGGTCTTGTGAAAATCACAGGCTTCGGCTTTATTTCGAGGCCTTTTGAATTCTCTCCTTTGCCTGGCCATTAGGAAAGTGGAGGAGGGGGAAGCAAAGGAGCAAGCAGAGCCAGACACTCTGGCTCGCAGAAAAAGAAAGGGTGGAAAAAAAATTGAGGGAGGAGAGAATACTAGGAAATCTGACTCCTGCCCGAGTGCCTGGATAGGTTTTAAGCAACCTTTTTCAATTGTGTATTGTTTTTTTAATTGTGTTGTACTTTTTTTCCCCTCTTTGTGCTTGTGAATCGAGTTCACAGACAGCTTTTAAGCCTTCTAGATCGTAGATATTTAGCAAGAGTTCTTGATTTTTCCCTTTTTGTTGTGAATCTTATTTTTTTAGTAATAACACTATTACTTATATTTGTGGCCATACAACCAAGATTAAGTGTCACACAGTCATGTTCTGTGGATTTGATTTAAAGACTAAAAAGCTATTGCTTTGTAAGAAGACAAATAAATTGTTTAAAGTTAGTTTGGTGGATCTATGGTGGTCCATCAGGTTTATTAACCTTGAAACTGTCCTTGATCTGGATGAAAACGATGTTTGAGGGAACAAAACAAAATGATTAGTATATTCAAGGTACCATAACCCCTGCACTGATTGACGTTTATTTTTAAATCGGCCTTTTGTGAAGGTTCTCGTTCATGTTCCCTCTATGTAAACCTTATTCTTGGTTCCAGAGTAGTCTTATGATAGTTCTCAGCGTTCTTTATGGCTGGGCTCATTTTTTGGCCTCCTGCCTCCAGCGCTGCAGCTCCTCTCCCTGCTCTGGCTGCTTGAGCTAAATGGCTCAGGATGTGGTGACACCATGCTCGCTTAGATGTTTGGTTCATCATGTGGTCATTGGAGCTCATAACTGCCTCTTTATCTCCCGCAAGAGTTTTTTTTATTAGAAAAATAAAGTTCGAAAACAACTTCACTATGATGTCAGTATGTCCTGTTTTCTTTTATCCTTCAGCTGTTGCCTAACCGGGGAATCACAGCCAGTTCTCACTCTCTCTCATTTATTTATCATCTACTATCATTGCCTCATTTCCGTGATGGGCCAGACACCCCCCCTTTTAGTTTCATCTTACAAATAAAACTGTTTTGAAGTCCAACCGATGACGTCCTCTGCAGCTTGATGTATTCCATTTGTGGTACTGAAAGATTCTGAGAACGAAATCAGATCTAATCGCATTTACTCGTTACCAGTTATTACCAAAATCTAATCAAATCAACTACACTGACGAAGTTTGCAGTAAAGTGTACAGCAGTTTTCGGAACTGTGCGATATAATGCGTCTCGGCCACTTTATCTTGTTTGTATTCTTCAGGGTTGTTTCCCAGTCAGTTCGTTGTAAAGCAAACACTGCGTACCAAATAGCGAATGAGTTCCAGTCCTAGCACAGAATATGAGGTTTATTAAACTGTGTTTAAGTGAATTTTCTCTAATGCTTGAAGAGCTGTTGTCAAGACCCCCCTTAAGTCCAAAAGAAGTCCATGACCTGGACTAATCAAGACCGAGTCCAAAGAAATTGAATTCGGTCTCATTACAGAGTCAAATAGAAAAAGACCCCAAAACAACACCTGTACTGTGGTGCTAAAGACACTGTATGTTTTCTGTTTTAAGATGAATTTGTAGAATAGGCCATATTGTTTACGTGTAGTCATTTCACTTGATTTGCTTGGCTCATTGATATTGTGTTTGTAGCCAAAATGGGGATAGAGTGAACGCATTTGCAGGTTTAGGCAGGCGGACATCCAGCTTCAGTGCCACTTCCAGGTAACACAGGTCTACAATTATTTGTAATCATCAGAAATCACAACACACTTTTCGAAACCAGTTTTTCATGCTGATTTCAGGTCTGCTTTCAGTTTCACATCAACTTTTTGAATGATGAGTAATATTAGATTTGCAATGTTTTTATTAAACCTCAGCACCAATCAAGAAGTGTTTCAATATTTGAAGGCAGGCAGGAGCTCACTATGTTATAGATATAATGATCAGTGTCAGTCAGCTACCACTGTTTCTTCAAAAACACTCAGCATATGATTATGCAGTATAGAACTAGCTTCATCACAAACACTGTACCTGCAGGAAAAACTTAACACTGATCTGAAATCAGCATGAAAAACACTACAGAACCCACAGAAACTTGTATCTGATGATTTTGACCTGTTGACCTGTGTAATTAAACCTATGCTTATTTTGTGGACAAACTCACTTTTTGTCAGGTTCACTGATTTTTGTGATTGTTCTGGCCATCTTTGTTTTGTTGATGGGGCTGAGGGGGTCGTTTTATTGACCGCTGTGGATGATTTCATTTTAAAAGGCGACTGGACTCAGTCGAGACTAACTCGAATAACCCTGAATGCTCAAAACCTTAGGACAGCTGAACAGCCCAGTTTACTGTGCATAAGGAAATCTCTGTGAACCTTTTGCTTCTTTATGCCAAGAAATTTCACCATTTCCCTTATCAAGCGGGAATAAAATAACACTTCAGTTATGTAAGAGTGGAGGAGATATGCAGACAAGGTTAAGGAAGGCAGGAAGCTTGAAGGTCGCACCATTTCCTAGTGCACTTTAACCATGAACTGCAGTTTTTCTAAAAGTTATAATTCATAAACTTGTTCAGCATGTCAGAAATGATCGGTTATGTAGTTACTAGCGTGAAGTGTTCTGCTCCTTGCAAAGGTTAACAGAGTAATAAAAAAGTAAAAACAATTTGAAAATCAATATTGTTACCAGAATATCCTGAACCCAGTAGAGCCTCTGGTCTTCCAGTTTATTAGTTTCATATGTGTATGCTGTTACTCCTAGTGATTTTCTGTTTCACTTTAATTTGCAGAAGCTCTTCAGCGGCCAGACTTTGAGTCCCCAGGACTATCTGAGGCGGCACGTTGGAACTCCAAAGAGAACCTGTTGGCAGGGCCCAGTGAAAATGACCCTAATCTGTTCGTAGCCCTATACGACTTTGTGGCGAGCGGAGACAACACACTCAGCATAACTAAAGGTAAGGTATCAGAATCAGTTTTGAGAACCATTAACACTACTGGCAGTGTGTTGCATTTGTTTTTCCTCAGTGATAGAAAAAGCAAACCATTTATTGTCTTCTTTTCACACAGCAGTTCAGATGAGGTGCCATTAGTCATCAAGTGTAGTAATTCCTAAAAGTAATAAATATCTACAAAATAAAATGAACAACAGCCTGCTGGTGTGTGGCCATATTGTTTTTTTGCCATTGTCCCTACACTGTATTGAGTAAAATGCCTTTTAATTAGAGAGAAACAACCTTGTAAGGAAATTTGTACTTGTGAACACACATACCCAACATCCCTTGCTGAAACTAAACATTATTGAACGGCAGTGCTGGTCTCTGATCGGTGCAGAAGTGCCTCTAGTCTGCTGTAGGGTTGAAGCTGAGAGGCCCAGTGCGTCCTCTCTGGGGAGCGGAGTGACGCTGCTGCCTGGAAATCCACATATTTGCCTCACATTCTCTATCTCCCCTCCGCTTCCTTTATCTTGTGCAGCACGTGAGTTCTTTCCACTGGACTTACTGAAAAACAATACAGCAGCTGTGGCCAAGGCAGGCAAATCTGCCTGCCTTTTCAAAATATGGAGGATTCCTTCCTGAGTTAGATAACATCTACTTATATATCAGGAGCTGGAGCAATTTAATATATCTTTACCAGACGCTCTTTGATTAAAAAAAAAAAAAAAGGACTCACACATGGCTCAAATGCTACATTTTGTTTCCACTAACATTTATAAACCACATTATTTAATAAAAAATTGTTGATCTTTCTCAATTTTTTAAAATCTTTTAATCTCTTATAATTAAATTGGCTGTTTGTGTTACTATGTCTTGAAGACTGTAATGGCCTCTTATTACTGTGTGACCGATGTAGATCAAGCTGAAACATGAGTAGGCTAAACTGCTTTAGGCTAAATAAGTGGATACATTAAGAGATCACGCTTCAAAAGACGTGCTTCCAGATTGGCTAGAGCTTCCTTGAGTCCCCTTGTGTGAAAACATCTAAAAATATATATATTTATTGCCATAAAAAAAGCAAAATAGTGCAGAGGATATTTGCAGTTTCCTCGTTGTTGTGGGGATTTCCATATAAAACTGAGTTCGATTCTCAAAAAAAATCTGTGTGTGACTGAATCCGCGACTCCTGATCGGGGTAAAACTGGGGGATTACTGTACATGGAAATGAGTGCAAAATTGTATTTGATGCTAGTTTACCATGTACCTACTTGGAGAGTGAATAGTATTTACCACGAGTATTTATACGAGTAGCCTGTGGACCTGTTCTAAAAATAGCACAACTCTCCAGTGAACAGCATCTATAATTAAATTTTATCGTGTTGCTATTCTTCTTTAATCACATTTGCATTTCTATATATTCAAAAATGACAATATAAAAAAAATCATTTAAAACATGTTTATTATACATAAAGTTTAGATAAGTTTAAGTAAACTCTGTTTTAAACTGGGAGCCTTTTGTATGGCTCAGTACCCATGAAGTAGCTCTCAGTTTCAAAATGGTTGGTGACCCCTGGTTCACATGCTACAGCAAATGTTTATTTCCAAAAAGCAAGGGCATTTTGATCTTTTTATTGACAGGAGGACGTTTAGTGTCTCAAGTTAATTTTGATTCAGTTCTTGAAGTGATCAATGATTTACTTATGGCTGATACCAAGGTAACAGTTCAATGAGATTAAAACGTTTTACCACCGGATGAGTTTACAGACAGTAATGTCAACCGCAGCAACCATGCAATGACACATGGAAAAAACCTGAGCATCGTGGTCAAGGCAGTCATTACGCAATCAAGTGGATTCTAGTGTGCCAGAGTCATCGCCCTACCAAGGCATACTGATCATTTACTCACCATGAGTCTGTTCTGGGTCATGTCAGGATGTTGTTATTTGAGTCGTATGACAGTGTGCTAGTCTTTCTTATGAGTTTTGATTAGGTCAAGAAGGCTTTCATCATTTAATGAAAAGTTGTCTTTGTCTTGTTATTGCCTTTATCTCTGCCTCGCTTAAATATTGTTGCCTAGTTAAATCACAGTTATACATTTAAAATGCTTAGCATTACAGTAACCCCCCACGTTGTATTTTGAAAAGGAAAAAAATAAATGCCTAAAAATTTCTATTTTTATAGTGCAAACCCTAATTATGCTCCCAGAACACTTTAATTTTGTGTTAAACCGTAAAAAAAAACACCCTTAAAGAAAAAGTCAATGTAAATAAATAATGAGAATCAGAAAACTTTATTGCTTAAAAAAACATTCGCATTAGTGGCTAGCATTAGCGTGCGAAAACACTCGTACACAACAAAAATCTGCGGAAGACTGAATCTGCGAATGCTCATACGCGTAAAATTGAGGGGTTACTGTAAATGCATTTAAGAACCACGGTATATGTTCCTCAGAAAACACATATTTCAGACGTTTTTAATGCCGGAAATTGGTCTTTTTCAGATTCAGTCAAAACTGTAGCTAACATTGACACATGGTGCTTAAATGAAGGGCTTCATGTTTCTAAAGCCAGCTTTACAGATAAGTGACAAACAATGGGCAAGGAAAATGTTGTTGCTAAGCGTTACAGCAAATTCAAAGATCATTTATAATCAACGTTACCGTTATAATCAGCCTACATGCGTAACCTTTGCCGAGTGTTAACGGTTAATTACAAGTGCCAAGATGTCCACTCCTATATGAAATCATTGGGAGTCAGAGGATATTAAATAGCTTTAACAACCTAATTGTTTAAATATATATAACACATCAGGCATGTTTTGAAAGCTTAAGGAGAGATTTTTCTGTTATATAATGCTGTGTAATGCAGTGTTGTAATTCTCTGGCCTCTCAGGGGAGAAGTTGCGAGTGCTGGGCTACAATCACAATGGGGAGTGGTGTGAGGCGCAGACTAAGAATGGCCAGGGCTGGGTGCCCAGTAACTACATCACGCCAGTCAACAGTCTGGAGAAGCACAGCTGGTACCATGGGCCCGTGTCCCGCAATGCTGCTGAGTACCTGCTCAGCAGTGGCATCAACGGCAGCTTCCTCGTGCGGGAGAGTGAGAGCAGTCCAGGCCAGAGGTCCATCTCGCTCCGCTACGAGGGCCGGGTCTATCACTACCGCATCAACACTGCCTCCGATGGCAAGGTGAGAATATAAGCACAGCCAAAGCACATAAACTACAGTACCAAAGTAGGAAGATCATGGTTTATTAATGGGGGTTAGTAATAGTAGATGGCAATGTTTTTTTTTTTGGCACTTAATGTGGCTCAGAATGTCTTCTACATTTTGATGGAGTCCATTTGACGGACCTTCAAAATAATCAAACACAAACTGTCATTTTTGCATGCTGTGTTAGTTCAGGTACACTACAGCAAAACAAATATAGCCACTCGAACTACCAAATGCTTCTTGAATAATTTAGTCCAAGGATTATCTTGCTCCAAACAGCTCATAGTTGCAAGGTTTTTTTTTTTAATCTGTCCGAATGATGCAAACACATGAACAGCTAGTTAATAATAATGCTACGGGATAAAGCAGTAATGATTCTAAATGTGTCAGAACTGCTAGCATAGAGACTGAACATTTTATTTATTTATTTATTTATTCATTCATTTAAGTTGTGCTTGAATGAATGAAGTAGAAACTTCTTAGATGGTTGTTTGTTTGTTTAACAAATTAGTAGTAACCGTATAGTGACAAGGTGCAGCTCCCAAATGGAGTTAAAGGG
The DNA here is from genome assembly GCA_037974425.1 of Phenacogrammus interruptus. NCBI lineage: Eukaryota > Metazoa > Chordata > Actinopteri > Characiformes > Alestidae > Phenacogrammus > Phenacogrammus interruptus. The sequence continues at coordinate 9,565,023 of JBBPCW010000084.1, read as the reverse complement.
ATTTTTTTCTGCAACCTACCAACCAAGCAAGACTCTTCTCATTGACTAATGATTGGGTGTCTATTAGTGGGAAGCTCTAGTTGCTCTGTTACTGGTAATAAATTGGTATTTACACAAATACTGGCACTGAAATACAGTGGAGAATACTGATATCAGGAAGTTCTGACAGGTACTTGTGCTACTCTCTGTACATGTATGCCAGTGGGTGGACCAGACTAAACTAAAGGAAGTGTGTTGACAGTAGGGCATTATTTTCCAATTGAGACAAGCAATAGTAAAATTTCTCTAATGCCAGTATAGTTATATCAGTTGAATTTTTTTCTAATCAAATGTTAACACTGGTATGCCACATAAAAGAGTAGATGCGCAACATACAGTGTCGTATTTGCACATACTCCTTGTGGTGAATGGCTAAACTACCACACTTTGGAGATATGGAGTTTTGTTCCAACTGCGATGATATGTAAACATTTTTGTAGAAATAAAATGAATAAAAGTATAATATTAGGATAATTTCAGCTATTGAGCATCTACCTGTACTTAATAAGTGTTGCGATCCGAAAGATAAAAGTGGTATTGGTACATCCATAGAAATACGGAATGTAGGTTTATGCCTCAACTTTTAGTATGTGTGTGCATAAGCCACATTGTAACACACCATATGCTATCTTAAAAAGGGGACAAAAAATTCTGAAAGTCACAATCTTGAATATGGTGTATTTACTTTTGACACTTTTCTGTAGGTAACTTTTGCGTTAAGGGTAAAACTGCATTGATTTGATTTCTTCCTGATCACTCAGACATGTTATTGTAATGGACAGAAAATGCCATTTGCCTGCCTTGGAGGCCTCTTGGTTGAACTATGCATTTGTGTCTTCAGTAACACTGATGGAGTACATTCTCTATGAAAATGATTTTCAAAATCAGAAGCAAACTGGATCTCTTTAGGGCAAATCAACATGTGGTAACATATTTTTATGCTATTTTTGTTGGAGCAGCAGTACACATTTGTTTTATATTGGGAAAGCAGCAATTGTGTTGTCCGTTTTTTTTTCTGGCCACTGTAATTTTTTTGGGTGAGGTGTAAGTAGTTTTTAAAGCAGTTTTCTCAAATATACTGTTGCCTATCATTGCTCACTAGCAGCTCAACAGAGAGCCACTTAGTTAATTTTGCATCTTTTCAGAATGTCAGCTTCCCAACAGAATGGGAGTAAGGAGCCATCCAGAAAGAAGTTGTAAATGTAGGCTTGTCCAAGATTGGGACTATGCTTTAGAAAAACGCAGGGTTTTGTAGTTACTTGTTGTATATAAAGAGTTGTCCATTAGATATACAGCTATAGATGCCTCCCAGCATGATGCACCCTTTAAGAGCACCTGTCAGGTTTAAAGGTCACTGTCCATTTTGCCAGTGGCATTTAATTTCCACGTTTGCCTCTGAGAGCACTATGCATTAAATGTCTTGCTAGACACACCAACCACCCACTCCAGTCCTCTGGCCCGTTAAACTGCGGGATAGCCAGACAGATTCTGCAGCAGAGTTATATCACCTCTGGAGAATGCTTGCTTAAGACCGACTGGCTGTGTGTGTGATGCGCTCCCTGTCTCGAGGCAGGCAGCCCCCAGTTCAGCTCTACGGCTTTGGAAGGACTTGTCCGTTTTTATGGCCTGTCTCATTAACTTGGAAGCAGTTTGAATAGCATAGATTGCTTCTTGATTTGATTTTTTTTGCCTTTGTTGTCATCCAGGTATGATGAAATTAATGGACTGTGGCATTGCAAGAATGTAGTTTAGATAGTGTCTGTTACAGCTTGCAGTGGCAGACATTGATAAAGAGAAGTAAGATAACCCCTGACTTCCCTACTTTACTTCCTTTCATAATCGCAGAGGAAAAAAGAAGAATTTTAACTGCAAATCGTGATTGCTGACATTTTATTTATCTGCCTAGTTAATATGAAAGTTGACAGTACAATGTTGGTTATTGGCTAATTACCTGGAGTAGGAATATTGGTAGAATACCAATATTACATATTTAGTTTGCTAGCTAGGTGTGTAGTGTAGGACACTAGGGTCAGGAAAAATAATAGATACCTAATTTCTGGAAGAAGCTTACAATTTTTACATATTTGAACTGTTCCTACAAAACAATCTTGAGGCCCAAATGAGTACCTGAATACTAGTTCTCAGTACTACCCTTAATAACAATGCTAAGTAATTATTGATACCATTTAAGGATGTTTTTTCATTAGACATTTTGTTCTTTAAATCAGATATATAAATTACTTAGGAAAGTCAGGTTTACCACTCATTTGTATGTTCCACATTAAATTTGTAATCTTTCTCCAACACAATATAAGCACTGGCCTAAATATCCACCAAGGAATGTGGAAAAACTGTGAAAAAGAGGTTATGAGTAGAAGCTGTGGGAGATTTCAGAAAGCCCTTTATTTGAACGCAGGCTTTTTTTGTTAACGTTTAATAGTGACTATCGTATAAGTCTGCAGTTCTTTCAGTATCTGGAAAAAAATGACATTTGATTGCCCAGCAGGCAAATACAAAGCCTGACTGTGTCTTAGTTCACATGATGGTTTTACTCATTTCAGACCGGTGTAACACACACATGCATAAAATTCACTGTAACGTGCTTCAGGAATCCTTGTTAATTATATTATGTAAACCAGGTCAGACTGTTTGATTCCATAGTTTCCTCCATATCATCCTTGCACAGCTGTACGTGTCCTCGGAGAGCCGCTTCAACACGCTGGCTGAGTTGGTCCATCACCATTCCACTGTGGCAGATGGCCTCATCACAACACTTCACTACCCAGCACCCAAACGCAACAAGCCCACAATCTACGGAGTCTCGCCCAACTACGACAAGTGGGAGATGGAGCGCACAGACATTACTATGAAACACAAGCTAGGGGGAGGCCAATATGGTGAAGTGTATGAGGGAGTCTGGAAGAAGTACAATCTCACTGTTGCTGTGAAAACACTAAAGGTTAGTAAGACACTGTCATTTTGAAAATACATATACAGAGAAGTGTTTTTTGCACAGTCATGAGAAGCAGGACAGCTGGTGGCCTGCAATAGGAAGGTTGTGGGTTCAAATCCCAGGACTGCTAGTGGCATCACTGAGGTACCGTCCCCACACTCTGCTCCCCAGGAGCTGTGTCCCTGGCTGCCCCCTGGTGACCGGGAGAAAGAATTTCACATATTTCGGTAGTTTGAAATACAGTCCCTGACAAAAGTCTTGTTGCTTGTGTACAAATTGACCTCAAGTGCCGCTGAAATATATTTCTAATCAAGATTTTTTTTTTTTTTTTACAAGAAATGGCTCATTTTATTCCCAACAGCTTTTGTAGTAATGTTTCAGTGCAAAACGAAACTGTCAAAAAGTATTCTAATATTCAAAGCTTGGTAAAACCCATTGAGTCAATTTTTGCAAAGACATAAGTGTTGTCGCCTTGTCATATGAGCTTCACCTGTGACTAATAATGGAT
>JBBPCW010000084.1:9545223-9556419 GCA_037974425.1 Phenacogrammus interruptus | reverse complement strand
TTTGTACTCAGTTCAACAGAACAATACTATGAGTGTCCATAACTGTTCACTGCTTAACTTTACTTGTTTCCTTAAGTCAAAGGAAAGGTTTGGTGAAAAGTTTTCAGCCCTCTATACTTGCTAATTCCTTCTTACAACCCTGGGGCCTAAGCCCCCCCTTGTCTTTCCGTCCTAATGACGTCCCTGCTACTGTTGTTCCAAAAATTGTTGAACAATCTAAAACAACTGAATGTATGTGAACTACTCTTTTATTGTGCTTCAGCTTTTGGAGTTTTGCTGTGGGAGATTGCCACCTATGGGATGTCCCCGTACCCTGGGATTGATTTGTCCCAGGTCTACGAGCTACTAGAGAAGGACTACCGCATGGACAGACCTGAGGGATGTCCAGAAAAGGTCTATGAACTTATGAGGGCATGTGAGTAGCTGCACAATGTAATACAACTTATAGTGTAATCTTGGGCTTTTCTGCTTGACTTACCTTGTTTTTGGCCTAAGGTTGGAAATGGAACCCAGCGGAGAGGCCATCCTTTGCTGAGACCCATCAAGCTTTTGAGACAATGTTTCAGGAATCCAGCATCTCTGACGGTAAAACAGCGTGTCTGATCACTGAGTGACATTATTATACATTATTAATACATTGTGTTTACCTTTCCCAGTTATTTTTTGGCTAATAAATTCATGTTTACTTTTGGTAGAGGTGGAGAAAGAATTAGGCAAAAAAGGCAAGAAGCTGATGCTTGGCTCCACACAGCAGGCCCCAGAGCTGCCCACTAAAACCAGAACACTGCGTAGAAATATGGATAAAGATGGGGACAGCCCTGGTGAGTATGCCATCAGCATCTTGCAGTTTGTCCAACATGTTTATAAATTTGTAAGGCTGAAAAATGTGCTTTCACAGAAGCAGGTTACATGATCTACAGCTGACAAGTACCTTTTTCCATTCTGTATTATTCCTAGATGCTGCAGAGGCGGAAGTAGCCATTTCTCCAATGCTTCCTCGAAAAGAGAGGCCTTTAGTAGATAGCAACCTGAATGAGGACGATAGGCTGTTGCCCAAGGACAAATCCAAGAGCAGCCTCAACCCATTCAACTTGATCAAAAAGAAGAAGAAAACTGCACCTGCCCCTCCGAAACGGAGCAGTTCCTTTAAAGAGGACCGGCACCTTGATCCCAGAAGCTTGGGTGCTGATGCCAGAGAGGATTTCAACAATGGCTCCTCGATTACTGAGGCCACTCTAGGCATTGATCCTTTAAAGTTCCTTTGTGCCAATAATAACGGTGCTGGAGGCGTCACCAATGGAGCTCCTACATATCCTGGTCAGATCTTCCCTTCACAACCACGAAAGAAGGTCACTGCGTCAACTCCAGGTGTTGGTGGGAAGATGGCCACGACACCCCCTGGTGAGGAAGATTTCATGTCGTCCAACTCGAAACGCTTCCTGAGGTCCTCGTCAGCTTCCAGCATGCCCCCGGGGTCTGATCGTACAGAATGGAAGTCCGTCACGCTTCCCCGCGACCTGCAGCCTCGCCACTTTGACTCGGGCACCTTGGGGGGCAAGCCTGCTCTGCCCCGCAAGAGGGCAAACGAACTCAAACCTGAGAGCGCTCCACGTGGTGGAACGCTCACACCACCCCCACGCCTGCCTAAGAAGACTGAAGACGCATCGGATGACGTTTTCAAGGATGCCGAGTCTAGTCCAGGATCAAGCCCCCAAACTCTAACCCCCAAACTAGGTCACCGGTCACAGGGTGACAACTCTAGGACTAGCGCCCTGCAAGCTGATTTGCTTAAATCCAGCGCATTCCTTGGGGCAGCTGGGGAAGACAGAGTACGCAGACACAAACAACCTCTAGACCTCTCTGCTCAAAGAGACCGGGAACGGGGGAAGTTTGCAAAACCTAAGCCAGCTCCTCCCCCACCGCCACCGTCAAGCTCCAAGTCTGGAAAGATTTCAAGGAGCCCCACTCAAGACCTGTCCCCTGACAGTAAAGTTAAAGGCACTCCTGACATAAACTCCACAAGCACTGGCTTGGTTGAACAAGCAAGGCCCCTCGCATCTCAGGAAGGCACCAGAAAACTTAACACCTCAAAAGGACAGCAGCCGTCAAGAAGCTTGTGTACTTCTCCAACTAGTCCACCACCGGGAGTAGGCTCCAGCTCGCCTGTTGGTGATCAAGCCTCGGCTACGCCTTTCATCCCTCTCATAAATACCCGTCGCTCCTTGCGGAAAACTCGCCAGCCGACTGAGCGCTTCTCCAGTTCTGCCATCACCCGGGAGATGGTCCTGGAAAGCACGGAGCTCCTGCGTGCTGCCATCAGCAGGAACTCTGAGCAAATGGGCAGTCACAGTGCAGTCTTGGAGGCTGGCAAGAACCTCTCCAAGTACTGTATGAGCTATGTGGACTCCATACAGCAGATGAGGAACAAGTTTGCCTTTCGTGAGGCTATTAACAAGTTGGAGAGCAGCCTGAGGGACCTGCAGATCTGCCCTACAGCCACTGGGGGTGCCAACACACCACAGGACTTCACCAAGCTGCTCTCCTCTGTCAAAGAGATTAGTGACATTGTCCAGAGGTAGCGGAAGTGTCTGAGTCCTACACTATTTTTTCTCTTCTTCTTTGTGGTAACCAGCAGAATAATGATCTCGCCAAAACAGATATGATGCGGGGAAGCCTTTTCCGAATGGCTGTGACATACTATACACTTTATATACACTAAACAGACTGAAATCACCTCTTGTTTCCACAAAATACTGGAGGACTCACAAAAGTGTCTTGTTACTGTGCACAAAATTCAAAGGAAACTGAATGCCCCCTTGGGTTTTATCCTCAAAGAATCTTGAAAAATGAATGCAATTCAGTTTGGCCTTCTTGAAAAGGTCCAAGCCCACGTCTTAGTTACTTGAGAACAGTTTTATTTTTAATTCCACTTCTTTCTTCTTAATGTGCCTTCTATCACATTGCCAATGACAGTATCAAAAAGTCAAACCTCATATGCCATATCGCCTGGCTCCCACTTCTCTGGGATCAAAATGAATCCGCTCTCTGGGAATCATTAAAGATATATTTTTCCATTACTCAAAACTGCACGGTTTTGACAAAGACCATTCATATGGCCATAACATGCAGCTCTCTTCTAGACCTTTGCTCCCCATCTAGGCTTTTGCATTTCTTTCTTGAGGTTGCAAATTATGTAAAGGGCTTTGATGCGTGATGTGAATGGTCCCACGATGTGAGGAATGGTTGTTCATATTGAGCCCAGTTTTTAAGTATTATGGAATTGTAACACTGTGCCATGACGAGTCTAGTTCAGTGTGGTTCTTTTCACTGTGCCCACTGGCCTATGGAACATGTGTGCCTTAAACGCTATTGCCTGAACCACATACAGTAGCTCTTAAAGACTGCGTCACCAAGAATCAACCACATGGCCTTTGGGGGGAACGTTATATGTTATAAATTATGCATTCATCAACGGTAATGGACATGGAAGTTTGATTCTGAACACTACTGTCTCCAGGAGCTGGAGAAGGACTAGTAAACAAGAAAAGCAATGCGAGAACCTACGCGACCGAATGTTTTATTTTATATAATGTTCTTAAAAGAATACCAGCCACCACTCGTGATGTAATTTCATAATGCTCTGGACACCACTCACAGAACTGCAAAACGGCTTTAAGGATTATAATCACTTTAACACCAAGGATGTCCCTTGAGATCTGCAGCAAGTATCGTGGTCCAGCAGTACCATCACTTGCCTCGTCTTGTAAATGCCATTGTTAATGAATGGTAAGGATTGATGTATTGAGCTCTAAGATACAATCTGCTTAACAAACCAATGAACCTTCACTGCTAAGTCGGAAACTCATACTAAAACATGTTTGTCGTTTGTATTGTATTGTTAAAATAATACAATTGTTTTACAGTATTAGTGTTAGCATTTTCGACACTTAGCCCTCTGACTGCGATGCTTGAGGATGAAGCCAACCACAAGCTGCCTTTATTTCAACATGGTACAGCCAATGTTGACCTTTTCTTCCATAAGAATCATGCCACTACTCTTTTTGTTTTATTTTATTTTATTTTTTGGGGGGGATGTGAGCGTCAGTTTTGTACACTAATTTGCTCGCCTTTGTAAATACACATTTCTTACTCTTTTCCTTTCCCTCCCTGTAACCATGGTGCAATTTGTTGCATAAAATACAAAGCAATTTTGCTACTTGAAAGATGGCAGTTTTTGTTTGAGTAATGTGCACAGGATGAGTTTCCAACCATTTCCATTTATGATGAATTTTGTTCAATCGCAGTATCATGGGCAATGTCTTGTTTTATTCTTATACTTTTTGTACATCCTTTAAAGTATAATGTGAAGCCCAGAGCAGCATTATCACGGTGGACAGTAAGTAAAGGTAAATCACAAGATCACAATCACAATGTTTCGATGAAAATCGGATCCTACAGAAGCCTAAAGTAGCACAAAAAAGTCACATTCAGTAGATCCAGTAGAATAATTTCTGTCTAGAACATTTTATTTATAATTATTAAAATCAAAATGTCAACATTTTAAAATCATATCCACGCAAGACCGCATTTTAAATGTTAGCACAGCCCCTTTCGAAATTTATACATATGTATAGGTTTATACATACGTTTTAAAAGTGGTCACTTAGGCAGCAAAGTAATGGACAGAGCATCGGAGGACTCAATTTAAAAAAAAAAAAAAAAAAAAAAATCCACTATCTCCTCTTTAAAAGAACAACTCTGAGCAGAAGAGTTGAGTGAGAAAGATGGACGAAAGGTTGTTTAATATTGGCCATACATAAGTTTCAATCAGGATGCAAACCAAGTGCTGCACCAATCACTGCTTTGAGAGTTTGCTACTACTTTTAGCCAGAGAACAGGTGCATAGTGGAATTTCAGTAGAACACCCAGTGAGCACAGAAACAGTCTGTCCACATACACACACACTCGCGCGCACACATGATTAATCATAGAAAACGTTAAAAGAATTTAATAGGCAAGGGTTACCAGTGACTCATAACGGCTGTACAATGTCAGAGTCAGTGCTGCTGTCCATCTTGCCCCCCCTCCCCCCATTTGCGTTATCACCAACAGATATTTAGCCATATATACAGCTGCTGAATAAGAAGTATAATGGAACATGAATTCAGTTCAAATCCCTATTCTAACACTGCAGTGGAAGCTGGCTTTGTGGGATTTGGGGTTTGCACTTTGCAATGTTACTATACAAGCCTATATGACAGCAGCCAGTCAAATTTACAGCCAGAATGAGACAAGCAGGGCTATCACACAGCACTCACTAGCTAACTTTCCTGTTGCACTCTTCTCCGAGAGCTAAAATGTAAAACAGTATGATTTATTTTGACAGAAGTCCAATCTGCAGTACATACAGCGAGTGCGACAAAGTGAGATTAAACATGGATGGTTAACAATATTAACATGAATCATAACCATAAGGCAACCAAAAAAAATGCTGGTAAGGACAGATGGAGTTTGATATGGTCGCGGAGGAGGAGGGTGCATAGGCATGGAGGGAGTTGGTGCAATGGAACAAATGATTAGGGAAGAAATCATTTAAAAAACTGGTGTAGGAGGGAAGCGTCTTTCTTTAAAGTGTTGTTTTCTGAGCGAGAAGACCCAACAACCCCCAAGATCTGGCAAATGCAATGAGCATAAAACGCCACCCACCCTTTCATCCATACACATTTTCACTGCTGGGGATTTTCCCATAACCTTCACTATAACACCCCTCTGCTGAGGAGCTGTCAGAGCGCTGAAGTGACTGTTTCTCAACCATTCAGTATCGTCACTATCTTCAGAATTTGGAGTCGTTTTGAGATTCAATGTGGCTGATCTCTCTATTTTACAAGCCTTTAAGAGCTGCTTGACAAGGTGGACCACAAATCTGTGACCAAGACCAGCTCATGCTGCTTTTTTCTGGCTCTAAAATAGTCACACAAACGAACGCATGCCGCAGCATGCTCTTATGTCTGCATCGAAGCTGGTTTTACAAATGTCCCGCTCCCTCAGTGGTGAGGGCGAGACAGAATTATTGAGCTCAGTAAAAGCCTATTTTAGAACTTAAATAATAACGTTATCATAAACTAGATCATGCGGGGGAAGCCGAATGCTACTTTCTACGAGGCTCTGGATTCTCAGAATCCCATGGAAAAAAAAACTGATTTTATAAAGCTATAAAATTAAATTAATTTTTTTTTAAAAATCACCTGCTTCAATCTCTCAGCTGTCTCTCAGATAGTCGGTAACCTCAGTTTTTCCTTTAACAGGTCTGTACCATGTAATGTATCCATGGAGAGTGAACAGTGACCGGTATAGTCAGAGCATGGCGGAGGGAGAAAAAAGACCAATGGAGGGGGAAAGGATGACAGGTATGAGTGAGAGATGGGAAAGGGAAGGAGAAGATGAAAAACAGCCAAGCCGGTCCTGTTATTCCATTCCTTTTCGGACCCTGTTCGTACTCCCCTGCGGATGAGGACATGGCGGACTAGGGCCCAGGTGGGATGATGGGGGACGAGTAGTGGATGAAGAAAAGGTTTAAGGGTGGTGCTGGGTGTAGTAGGTAGGTATGCAGGCAAGCAGGTGTTCTGGGTCATTAGCAGCCGCACCCTTCCCTCTGAGGCTGTGGTTCACTGGTTAGCCGGCCCCCCTGAGGCGCAGACGGCTTGTGCTGGACCCCTGATTCAGCTGCGTTCAGGTCCAGGCTGCCATCCTGAATATTTTGGTAGATCTTTTTCGCTGCTTCCAGGAAAGCATCCTCCACGTTTTCACCTCTGTCAGAGACAAGGACAAGTTAGATTCCTCTACAAGGGTCTTTTACAGACACTAGTCGTGCCCAACCACTTTCCTGGAAATCTACCTTTCTCTCAGGCGCAGTTCTAATCTGAATCTTACAAAACTAATTCAGCTACTGGAAGTGATTGTGTGGCCAAAAAAAAACCAACATTTACACAATTTCCCCTTAAATATAGTCAGTAAAAATGTTATTTGAACAGGACAATTTGCAGTTAAATGTGTACCGCATGGTTATACTATACTAGCAATGTACCAGTTCATGACTATAGACTGAGATACTATAAAGCAGTTTGTCTAAGGAAACAAACTTCGCAGTTTCTTTAGAAATGTTATGAAGCGGCCTTTCCAACTAGTAACAGAAAATTATATTCAAAAACAAAACCAGCAAATTTCAGCCACTAATCATGTCTGTCTGATTCAGGTTGAAAGGAAAATCTGCCCATTGCATCTGAACACTAGAAAGAAATGTGGTAGATTTGGGCTGTAACTAAAATTAGCTCTCGTCTCATGCAGAACAAATGAATGCACAACGCCCATCATTCCCACTACTTACGTTTTTGCACTGGCTTCCAGGAACAACAGACCTGCAGAATAAAGACTAAGGGTCAGTGAAACAGGAGGCCACATCAGTTCTTAAATATTCTTAAATATCTGACAACATATTCTTTAATCCTTTCCTATAAATGCATATTTTTATACACAGGGTCCAGCTTAAGCCTAGAAGTCCGATCATTAAATTCAGTACATGATGGAAGAGAATGTTGCTGAATGGAACTGATGATCCAAGAATCACTGGTCATGCAGTGCATATGGCTTTATTAAACTGTACGTTTAATTTTGAAGAGTATTCCATACTATTTTTAACTCTGGTTTGTGTTCTACATAAAAAATGATGTTATTTTTAAACCAATCTCACCGTTCTCTTCAGCAAACTGCTTGGCTTCTTCATACGTCACATCTCGCTGGGCTTCCAGGTCTGCTTTGTTTCCTATGAGAATGATGACCTGAAAACACACGCATTACTGCAAAACTAAACAGCCTGACAATGGTTTGTGAAACAATGAAATACAATGGAATCGGTTCAAAAACATAATTGTCATAATGGATTATCAGTGGTGGATCACTCTGCAGCACTGGCTGATGTCTACTCACAGTATTGGGGTTGGTGAGGTTCCTGGCATCAGTTAACCAGCTGCTGAGGTGGTTATATGTGCTTCTCCTGGTAGACACACACACACACACACACACACACACACACACACACACACACACACACACACACACACACACAAAGAAAGAGAACACTGGTTGTCATGACAGTCGTCAAGGACACAAAGCGCACCAGCAGAGCACGGCAGACAGATGGTACATAAACACCCGTCATTATGCTCTGAATTGACCAGTCATACAGTGCTGACACTGACATGGCACCTTCAGCATATTCTGTAGCCTCGATATATTCTTTTACTAAATATCAACTGTATAGGCAGGGTTTTTTGCTATAGTACTTTAATGAGTACCTACATGAATTAACTGGTACACATCAAAATAAACATTTTTCTCTGTGTCTCGTTGTGGTTCCGGGGTTGGTGCACTGGGTGTCTGTGCCCATTTTTCGTACCACTTGTGTACCACTTATATCAATCCCTGTGTATACAGCCATCTTAAAGAACAGTGTTCCTAGAAACAGCTCCTGGGTCTGTTCTGACCAAGAAGCATTAGACATACTTGTTACACTGGTTTGCAGGTAGCAGCTGATTTGAGGAAACTGGGGCAAAGGGCAGGTGGTGTTTGCAACTTCTTAGGTACACCACATAGTCAAAGGTATTAGAATACACCTGTTTTTCAGGGTTTGGGCCCCATACTTCCAGTGAAGAACAATCTTGATGCTCCAGCTGACATTATGGACAATGACAGTTTGGGAAAGAACCCTTTTCTAGTGCACAAAGCGAACTCCATAAAGACATGCTGGAGGAGTTCAGTGTGGAAGAACTTGACTGGTCCACACAGAGTCCTGACCTCAACACCATCCAGCACCTTTGGGATGAACTGGAACTGAGATTGTGATCCAGATCTTCTCGTCCAACATCAGTGTCTGATAAATTCTACAGAATGATTGGACACAAATTCCCACAAAATCTTGTGGAAAGTGTTTCAAGAAGAGTGGAAGCTGTTATAGCTGCAAAGGGGGACAGACTCCAGATTAAAGTTCGTGTTAGAATGCAGCGTCATTAAAGTTCTTGTTGGTGTGATGGCCAGGCATCCTAATACTTTTGGCCATATAATGTACAGCAGCCTCAGGGCTCCACATAACACAGCCCCAAGGCAAAGACCTGAAACCTGTGACCTACAGCAGAGTGAGGGGAGAGAAAGAAACCTACCTAGTGATGTCGTAAACCATGAGTGCTCCAGCAGCTCCCCTGTAGTAGCTGCGAGTGACAGCCCTAAAACGCTCCTGCCCCGCCGTGTCCCAGATCTGCAGCTTGATCTTCTGTCCGCTCACCTCGATTATCCTCGTCCCAAACTCCACGCCAATCGTGTGAGGGCAGTCTGCCATGACTTAAGAGGAAAGAAAAGACTGGACTTGACTGGAACTGGATTTGTAGGCAAATCCTCAATCAATGGTATTTCATAAAATGAGCACTGAGCACTTTCATAAAAAGAGCACTGATCCCTTGGGATTTACATTAGTTACTCTAATGATCACTGGGACAACATCTTACTTCTGAATCTCAGGACTCTGAATGTCCTCATTAAAAATGAAGCTCATAAAGAACATTTATAGGGTATTCTATACACTTTTCTTTGCACAGAAGCATTCTGCAGTCATGCTATGCACTGCCCAACCTAACAGCATTTACGAAACTGCCGTCTTATATTTGACTGACATTCATACCTACTAAATGAACAATATAGAGACAAATATTAATCGATCAAGTAATAGGCTAAGTGGCTGCTGCCTGTCTCTCATTGTCGAGGCCATGCTGGCTATCAACTTTAATTAAATACAACCTGTGGTGAGCTCATTCCAGGGCACTTGACTCAATTGCTAGAGCTGTCCTGCTGTAATTAACCTGCTTGTTTAAAGCTGAGAACAGTAATTATATCAGTTCCAGTTCACTCTCTTCCACTGCAGCATGACACTCCTGCTGAAACACACAAGCTACACGCACATATATACCCTCACAGGAAAGTCTCGGCTCATTTCAATTCAAAGGAGTGTATTTTTGGAACCACGTAGACGTTCAGATGTACACTTAGAAGTTCTTGTCTGCCAACCCCTCCCTCCAGAAGAATACTGTCCCAGCTAAAATACCTAAAAGCCTAGAGCATCTGGGGTTACCACTTAACACACGGATGCAAAGTTTCTATGATGGTTTCTTCTGCTGCACCCTGCAAGCCTTTCTCTCACATGAGGAGAGGCAGCTCTCAGACCTGAACATCCACACAGTTCTCGCTTGTTTCGTGCTCTCAATGGGCCGCTTGTGCGAGATGATGCAGGATGCGCCCTGAGTGAATGATGAGCACCGCATCTGCAGTTCCGCTCCCTTATTTAAGGACTCCGATCTTACAGTGAAAAACAGCAGCGTTCAGTAGCACGCAGCCACATGCATGCTCCAGCAGTTCTCCACATAAGCAATCATGCTCTATTCACCATTATGCATCCCGTCTGAGGCTGCATCTATGCAAATGACCAATTTAAGAAGATGTTCCCTTCACTCGCCTCACAGAGAAAGACATAAAAACACATAGAAATCAAAAACTGAAAGAGTGGTACTTACATTTCTTTTCTGTAAACTGGTGAAGCAAACATGATTTCCCGACCCCCATGTCCCCTGATAAAAAGAGAAGAGAGACATTAAATGCACACAGATCAATAACAGCAATGTGCCACACAATACAGTACAGTGTTTGGGAGAAAGCCATTTATGAGCAAAGGCAGAATCATGAGAGAAGCTGAGCAGCTAAGAGAGGCAAGGTAATGACTGCATAGTCATCAGAGATTAAATATGAATGGAATGCAGGCTGCCTGGCTTGAAGCATTATCTATAGACTTATACAGCTTGTCTGACCCACATATTATCTCCTTGCTCTCTCATTCTTACTTACCAATGATAATGTACTTAAAAATGTAGGAGTAGTTGTATGGTGCAGTCGCCATTGTGGCTCTGAAAGAAGAAAAGACAACAATCCAAACAGTCAAAAAGTTAATCGCACCATTTTCAAACTTGAAGATGACATCGTTTTCAATTCTGTAACAAAGCTGAGCGTCACTAGATCCTCTGATCAGTGTTGCCAGATTGGGCGGTTTTCCGCCCAATTGGGCTTCTTTTGGTTATGCTGGGCTGGGAAAATTGGCATTGG